>CAUYRT010004321.1:0-35057 GCA_963574885.1 Lepilemur ruficaudatus
CCAGCCTGAGCAAGAGCGAGACCTCATCTCTACTATAAATAGAAAGAAATTAATTGGCCAACTAAAAATATATAGAAAAAAAAAATTAGCCAGGCATGGTGGCGCATGCCTGTAGTCCCAGCTACTCGGGAGGCTGAGGCAGTAGGATCACTTGAGCCCAGGAGTTTGAGATTGCTGTGAGCTAGGCTGACGCCACGGCACTCACTCTAGCCCAGGCAGCAGAGTGAGACTCTGTCTCAAAAAAAAAAAAAAAAGCCCTAGATTATCTGTACCCATTACCTCTCTGACCTCATCTAAATCTCCCCCTCTTGCTCACTTGACCCCAGCCACACAGATTTCCTTTCTGTTCCTCAGATACTCCCACAGTGTTCCCATCTTGGCCTCTTGTATTTGCTTTTCCCTCTACCGAGAATGTTCTTAACTCAGTTATCTCCATGGCTCTTTTCCTCTTCCTTTCATGTTTTGCTCAAATGTCATCTGCTTAATGAGACCTTCCCTGATCAGTCTATTTAAAAATGTAACTCACCTGCCTACAAGATTTCTCATCTCCCTTTCCTGCTTTATGTTTTCACCATGTTTTACTTATTTGTTTATTATCAGTCTCCCTTGACTATCATATTGTTCCACAAGACCAGGGGGTTTTGTCTATTTTTTTATAACTGCTTCTCTAGAGTGTAAACAATGCCTAGCATATAGTTGCTGCTAAATAAATTTGTTGAATAAGTAAATGAATGAAAGAAGGAAGGTAGGCTTTTACTTTTCAGAGTGATACAAAGATTTTCCAGTAATTTGAACTTATTCTGGCTATTGTGCTATTGTGTGGTAATAGATAGTGAAGCAGCAGCAGTGAAAGCAGCTGCATCAGTTTGATATTCCTGAGGGCTGGGTGAGGGCTAATAGTAGTTTGGACAAGCATATTAATGCAAGTAGAGAAGACTCAAGATGTACTTTGGTGGAAGAACTGACAAGACTGGCTCTTAGATTGGATATGATGGATAAAGAAATGTAAAAATCAGGGTGGGGTGGAAAAGGGAAAAAAGAGTAACCGTCAAAATAATTTCCAGAAATACTTCTCAGCAGTAAAAAAGGAACTGGTTATATACGCAAGAACCTGGATGAATTTATAGAGAATTATGGTAAGTGAAAGAAGTTAATTCCCAAAGGTTACACACTTAATGTTTTATATATATATATATATATATACACATGCATAAATAAAATATTCTTAAAATGATAAAAATTATAAAAATAGAGAATGGATTAGTGGTCGCCAGAGGCTAAGGAGGTACGGGGGTGGGAGGGAAGTGAGAGTAACTATAAAAGGCCACAGCAAAGATTCTTGTGGTAATGGAATGTTCAGGATCTTGACTATGTCATTATCCTGGTTGTGCTATTATACTACAGTTTATGTTTTGTTTTCAACAGCTTTATTCACATACCATACAATCTACCCATTTAAAGTGCATAGTTCAGTGGAGTTTTTTTTTTTAAGTATATTCACAGATTTGTGCCACCATCAGCACAGACAATTTTAGAACATTTTCAGCACTTCGAAAAGAAGCTTGTACCCTTTAGTTATCATTCCCCTATCCTGCCATTCTTCTGCTCCCGCGCAAAGCAACCACTTTCTGTCTGTAATGACTTCCCTATTCAGGATGCTTATATGAATGGAATCATATAATATGTGGTCTTTTTGTGTCTTTTTTTTCCCTTTGCATAATGATTTCAAGATTCATCCAAATTGTAGCAATACTTCATTATCTTTTATGGCCAAATACTATTCCATTGTATCAATATACCACATATTTACACATTCATCTCTTAATGGACATTTGTGAATATTCTACCTTTTGGCTATTAGGAACAATGCTGCTATGAGCATTGGTGTACAAGTTTTTGTATGGAAATATGTTTTCAGTTTTCTTGGCTTTATATGTAGGAGTGGAATTGTGGGGTTAGATGGCAACTCTATGTTTAATCACTTGGGGAACTGCCAGATGGTACTATAATTTTGTAGGATGTTACCATTGGGAGAAACTGGATAGAGAGCATATGGGATCTCCCTATATTATTTCTTAAAACTCTATGTGAATCTACTATCTCAAAATTTAAAAGTTTAGTTTAAAAATAATGAATCCTAGACTTTGGGCTTAAGAAACTGGGTGCCTTCTGGTGATCTGTAAATGGGAGAATGGCAAAGGGATATGTTTACATGCTTAAACCTGTATGGCCTCTAAGAGTTGAGAAATGACAGTTGTAATTTAAAGTTTCCTGGAAGCCCGGGGACTAAAGTTGTGATCAAATATAGACAGGAAAAGAGGAAGTTTTTAAAGAGATAAATAGAACCCAGGCTCCCAGCAGATGTAAGCTAGGGCACGGGAAGGAAGGAAGCAGGTAGCAGTATGGAAACTTGTCAAAAAGGAACAGAGAGCATTCCTGAGAAGCAGAGAAAAATCAGATGCAATTGTATTTGACAAACATTTTGAACTTTTACCATATGCAAGATACTAAGCTAGGTAGGTGTTACTTGGAATATATACTCAATAACGCCTAGTTCCTGGCCACAGGAGCTTCAGTCTAATAATAGACAATTATTCTTTCAATGTAAATTAAATGTTTACAACATGCTAAGCACTGTTCTAGGTCCTGGGAATACAGCAGTAAAGAAAACAAATAACATTCTCTAAAGAAGCTTATAATTCACTTGGTAAGTGGACTGCAGTAAAAAAAAAAAAAGTTTATATTACAGGGGAAGAAGACAGGTAAAAACATATTAACAAATATGCTTTGCTAAGTGGTGATAGATCCTGTGAAGAAAAGTAACTCAAGGTAAATATTAGAGAATGATGAGGTTGCTTATATATATAAAGTAGTTAGAGATGTTCTATGATAGGTAGAATTTGAAAAGAAGCCTGAAGGATGTGAGAGAGCCTGCGACTATCTCGTGGAGAAACATTCCAGGTGAAGGAACATTAAGCATAAAGATACTGAAGCAGAAGTGTGCAAGGGATGCTAGAGCTGACTAAATCAGAGTAAGTCTGGTGGAAAATGAGTGCTGTGGGACAATGGAGGGCCAGATGACATCATGCTTTGTAGGCCCTGGTAAGGACTTTGGTTGTATTCTGAATGAGATGAGAAGCTCTTGCAACGTTTGAGCAGAGAAGTTACATAATCAGAATTATGCTCTTAAAAAGCCACTTTGAGGGCTAGGGGTGCTTGGGCAAGCATATACATAGATCAGTTAAGACATTATTAAAATAAATCAGGCAAGAGGGGATGGTGGCTTAGACCAAAGTGGTAGGAGTGAAAGTGTATGAACGTAGTCAAATTCTGAATATGTTTTGAATGCAGAGCTAGCAAAATTTGCTAATGGATTGGAAGAGAAAGAGGGGTCAAAGATAATTCTAAGTTCTAAAACTACTGAGAGGCCACTTACAGATGAGGAAGGGTATGATAGATGCAAGTGTTAGAGAGGAGGGAAATCAAGAGTTTAGTTTTGGACATTATGTTTGGGATGCCTATTTGACATCCAAGTAGAGAATCTAGAATCAGGGGAAAGGTCAGAGCTGGAGATAGAAAATTAGATCTTGTTAACGTCTTGATGAAATTGAAAACCATGGAGCTGGATGAAATCTGAGAGTGTTTGGAAAAGAGATGAGGAGGGCTAAATCTTAGGTACTTCAACTTGTAGAGGTTGGGACAATGCAGATCAAATGAGGAAGCTGGAGAAGGACTGGTCAGTAGGTAGAAGAGAGAAGAGGAGGAGCAAGAGCAAGTGGTGCTAGGAGCTGGAGGAGGAGAGTAGTCCAGGCAACAAGGAGCAATTAGGTATGTCAAATGGTACTGTCAGTTCAAGATGACAACTGAGTATTGCCTATTCACTTTTGAAAATATGCAAGTTGGGCCTTAGGTACTGCAGGGAAAAAAGAAAATATGTAGATTATTAATGACCTTGACAAAAACACTTTCAGTAAGCGATGGATGAAAGTCTATTTGTAGTGAGCTCAAAAGATGGGAGAAGAAGAATTGAGAACATATGTAAACAGATCTTTTGAGGAATTTTACTAGAAAAGGAAGCAGAGAAATAGAGCGATGGATGTGGGATACAGAGAGCACATTTTAAAAGAATGGGTATACTGGCGAGGCGCGGTGGCTCATGCCTGTAATCCTAGCACTGTGGGAGGCTGAGGCGGGCGGATCGCTCAAGGTCAGGAGTTCGAAACCAGCCTGAGCAAGAGTGAGACCCTGTCTCTACTAAAAATAGAAAGAAATTAATAGGACAACTAAAAATATATAGAAAAAAATAGCTGGGCATGGTGGTGCATGCCTGTGGTCCCAGCTACTCGGGAGGCTGAGGCAGAAGGATCGCTTGAGCCCAGGAGTTTGAGGTTGCTGTGAGCTAGGCTGACGCCATGGCACTCTAGCTGGGGCAACAGAGTGAAACTCTGTCTCAAAAAAAATAAAAATAAATAAAAATTAAAAAAAATAAAAGAATGGGTATACTGATAGACACAGTGCAATACTTATATAAATGTGATGGAAGAATAGAGTATTATGAGAAGCTTTATGGAATATGGAAGAACATGAGGTACCAATCAGATTGGTCCCAAACAGACTGATTATCCATGGAGACAGAGAGGACAGAGAAAGCTTAGTGGATTGGGTGTCTTTTGTATTGAGACTGCTAACATTTACAGATATGGAAGAGATATGGACAGATGTGGAAGAGAACATTGCAGGTGGTTCAGGAACAACTTGAGCACTGTAGAGACACATAAACAGGACAATTAAGAAATACTTGTGAAGGACAACTTGAGAAGTTAGCTGAAGATTGGAGTCTATAGGGGAGGGTATGCTGGAAAAGAAAGACCAGGGCCAAGTAGTGTAAAACCTCACTTAACGTCGTGGATAGATTCTTGGAAACTGCAACTTTAAACAAAATGAATTACAGCAGGTCCTCAAATAGCATCATTTCATTCAAGGTCGTTTCCTTATAACAATAAGAAAAAAATGGTGTCATTCTTTTCGCTTAAAGTCAAAGTTTCCAAGAACCTATTAACAATGTTAAGTGAGGATTTACTGGAGTAGAAAACTAATGTGAGGAATTCGAAATTCATCTCAGGTCATAAGGAGCCCTAAAGTATTTTTGAGTATGAAAGTGAATAATCCTGTATTTCAGGAGGGTCATTCTGAGTTATGTGGACAGTGAATTCGATGGGCAAAAGGAAGCCAGGCTGTGGAAGTTCTTCAAAACCAGACTGGGAAAATTGAATCTGATCAGATATGCACAGAGAGCCACTCATTAAGTTCTTAAATAATAATAATAATAAAAGACATGAAGATAGTGGTGTTTTGTCCTTTAAAATTAAACTGGAAGTGATTTACAGGATGGATTAAAGTGGTGACAGATTGGAAACTCTGCTGATTTGCCTGGCTTTTCCCCTGGAATTTTCCTTGCTGGTTTGTAAAATATCTTGTTTCTTTTTATAAGAGAGATTTAGCCCCAAATATGGAAAATCTGACTTTCTCGCTTTAGTCTCTTCCTAGGGTTTTAGTTAAAAAGAGATATTACAGAGAAAGTACCAGCAAGGCCTCACCAGATAGTGTCTAGGTGGTACCAAGTGTGGATTTTTATTCTCATACGTTTATCAGACATTTATTGAATGCTTTCCATTTGCTGATCACCATGTCAAGCTCTGGGGAAACAAAGGAAACCAATCCCAGCCCACAAAGAGTTTAAGATTTAGTCGGGGTGGCAAGCATGTAAAATGTAAACTAACTGTGGCACCATGCAAGAGTGTTTATGCATAGAGTGCTCCCAGGATCCAGGGGCGGAAGTAACTCGCTGCCAGAGAAAGTTACGGCTTCAAGAGGAAGGTAACATTTGACTACCTTTACCTGAATAGATAGATGTTCAGCTGGCTAAGGAAAGGGGAAAGAATGTTTCAGGCAGAGAGAAGAGCAGGCACACAGGCGTGGTCTTGAGAAAAAGCCTAGCGTGATTGGAGACTGAGAGGTCTTTGTGCCTCCAGGGTAGTGTGTGATATTTTGAATGGATCAACATGAGTCTGCGTTGAGGAGCAAGGGCTGAGTGTGGCTGTACTGAGGAGTTTGAATTATATCCTGCAGGCCAGTGATTCTTTTTTTGAGATAGTATCTCACTGTCACCCAGGCTGGAGTATAGTGATACAATCATAGCTCACTGCAGCCTCAAACTCCTGGCCTCAAGCAATCCTCCCGCCTCAGACTCCCAAAGCGCTGGGATTATAGGTGTAAGCCACCGCCTCTGTGTCCAGGGCATTGATTCTTAACATTGTTTTCCTAGTGACTCTTTCAGCGTTTCCCTTTGCCACACCCCTTTTTTCTCTCTTGTTCAAGCTCTGATCATCTCTCACACAGACTAAGTACTGCAATAGTCTTCCAAAGGGTCTCCCTGCCCCTGTTCTTGCACCTGACCACACTGCTGTCTGGATGATCTAAATCAGGTCAGGTCTAACCCTGTTATGGGCTGAATTATGTTCCCTCCAAGTTCGTATGTTGAAGTCCTAACTTACAGGACTTCAGGAAGGTCCTGTATTTGAAAAGAGAATCTTTAGGGAGGTAATTAAATTACAATGTGGTTATTAGGGTGAGCCCTAATCCAATATAACTGATATCCTAATAAGAAGAGGAGATTCGGCACAGATATGTACAAAGGAAAGACCATGTCAAGACACAGGGAAAAGACAGACATCTATAAGCAAAGGACAGAGGCCTCAGAAGAAACAAGCCTATCAACTCTTTGATCTTGGACTTCCAGCCTCCAAAATTGTGAAAAAATAAATTTCTGGTGTTTAAACTATCCAATCTGTGGTACTTTGTTATAGCAGCCCTAGCAAAATAATATACTCTGTCACTTCCTATTGTGTCTAAAGTCAAAATTTCTTAACCCATTATATAATAAAGTTCTTTGGCATCTTATCTCTCCAGAGCCCTACACCCCTTCTACAGTAAGCTCTGCTCAAATAAGCCACCTAGTTTATTGCTTCTTCAATAAGCCTCCTTCAGTCTCAAATGCCCTTTTGCCCCTTCTCACCCTGTTGACCACCTCTTCATATTTTAAGATTCCAATGGCACATAATCTTTCCTATTCTGTATTTCCCATTAGCAAAACATATCTGAAGTAATCATTCTTCTTTTGCTCCTCTCTGCTGGCAACAAACTTTTATCTCACAGCTTATAACATGTTAGTCCACCGTTTTTTGTTGTCATTTTCTCCCTCCTAGATTGTAAACATCTTGATAACAAGAACTATGAATATCGGTTGTCATAGTTCCAATTTCTGTCTTAGTACCTAGCACATAACAAGTACTCAATAAGTGCTATAGAAATAAATGAATGCCCATAGAACCTAGATATCTATAATTACATGTTCTTAAAAGAAATTGATCCTTATTTTAGAATAGTCTAATGAATAACTATCACTACTATGGTGGACACATTTTTAGTAGAATTATCGTGTCTGCTGATTCAGTAGCTCTCTTAGATATTTCTAAATAACAAGCTAACGTTTTTAATCCAGCTACCCTTTTATATACCATATGCAGATGCCTATTACATTTCAGTATGTCGGCCTTCTTTCGTTACATTTCTAGCTCATTTAGTCAACACACATTTTTTTCATCCCTATTCTGTGCCAGACACAGTACTAGATTCTGAGGGTAAAATAATGGCTAAAATACTATTCCTAGGTAAAGGAACTCACAGGTAGGCAGAAGGGACAGATATATAAACTAACAATCATATTGCAGTGTGGTAAGTACAATGATAGAGATGTGCATGAGGTATTAGCAGTGGTTTAATTAGATTGTAAACATAGAAACATCTTACATCTAGGTGTTTTCTAAGTCTCCCCCCCTCCAAATAATTATTGTTTTTTAGAGTGTGTATCTTCAGAAGATGACTTTTTCCTGACCTTATTCCCTTGCTCTGGAGGCACCTTATTGGAACTCCCTATGTGCTGATTACACCTAATGCCTGTGTGAGAATTTCCAGAAGCCTCAGCCCTGCTGTCATCCCCATTAAAGAATCACACACAGGGAAGGCGCCTTCGGAGAACTTTAATCCCCTTCTTTCTTCACTTACCACCTCATATAAAGCTAAGATTGACACCTAATTCTACGCTAGTTCCGAGGCCTTGTGATATGTGAAATGAAGGATATTGGGGAAAGGGAACTGTCACTGTTCTTTCTCATCTGTCCCCAGCACTAGGACCTGGAATGTGGCTGTGCCATTCTTTGGGGAAAAGTAGCAATTCTGAGTAATTGGGAGTATCTCAGAGGAATCTGAAAGAATTGGGATGAATCTAGAAGAGCTGACAAGCTAATATAAACCACCAGCCAGTTTAGAACACAATTAAAATACCTATGTATCCGTTTAAATACTTCTAATTCTGCATATCTCTTATAGAATATTCTGTGTCTGTGTTATCTGTCTTTAAAAATTCCTGCAGTGCGAGTGAGCACTCTGCCTGATTACCAAACCACTGTGGTTGGTTAATGTACTTACCGATAGAAATACAGTGATACTGAAATGCAGTCTAGCTTTCTAATGATACTTACCAAGTGGGCACGTTCTCTTGGGTGATAACCAGCTTCAATTATCTAGCCAAAAACCTTATTTAGCATTTATTTGACAAATTCAGTGTTTAAAATATGAGCTCTTTAAGAAAGTAATTTTAAAATAAAATTTCCAGGTTACTTTAAGTTATGTATCTTAAGCCAATGCTAGGATCAACTGGCTATGAGGGAATTAAGCTAGTATTGCATGCAAGTCAAGTTACTTCTGATCTAGGCAAAAAAATAAAAAGTAAATGTTGAGATGATGTAGTGAGCCAGGTGGAATATTCAGCCTGGAACCCAAACAGGAAAGCAGGGTTTTCCAGGGACTCCAGAGGCCCAAGACAGAAGAGTTAACTTTATATACACTGTTCATAATTGTGGTGTGCCCTTTGCCATGTTGTATTTACTTACCTATTTACCCATCTGTCCCTTCCACTAAACTATGAATGAGTTCTGCAAGGTCAAGAGTGAGGTATATTTATATCTACACCCCATGTACCTTTTGGAAGAAATAAAGAAAAGGGAAAGGAGGCCTGTACATAGCTCCAAAGCGGAATAACAACTGGGATTCATGGGAAGGTGCTTGAATGTTTTAACATTATATTCAAACTAACCTGGTGATGTGAGACTATGTATATGGTGAGAGAAATCTCTCAGAATGGCTACCCCCAGTTTGTCATCACCTTGCTTATTTCCTTCCCAGTGCGTATCGCAGTCTGTAATGGCCTTGTTTATTCAGTTACCGGATTGCATCTTCCTTCCGAAGGCAGGAACCTAATCTGTGGTCTTGTTCATTACTGCCCAATAAGTATTTGCAGAATGGCTCTTTGAATGAATTAATATGCATTTAGATTAAATGAATATAAGTTTGTGTCCTGAAAATTTCCTAAAAAAGCATACTTATATAGCAGGGTACAGTGGGCAGAGGGGAAGTAGAAGTATTCAAGAGGAAAGAACAAGGAAATGCCTTGAATCCTGTGTTTGATCTCTGAAAGGGAGATCTCCCCTTCTCACTCTTCTAAGTGACAATGGAAATTAACCCCCATGCCAGTGGAGGAAGGGAGTCTGGTTAGTGGTATTCTTATCTTTCAAGGCATCTCTGAGTCCTGGAGGTAGGGGATGAAGGAGTTGTCGCAAGGAGCCAAACACCATGTAATTAGCAGAACTATTGTGTTCCTGCAGTGTGACGAGGACTAAGTGAGACCACTAAGATATCCAAGAGGAAGGTTGTAAGGCAGCAACAGTAAAAGTACAGAGCAGAGCTCTCTCCTTCTGTAGCTGCTGGAAAAGATGTGTCTACAGTTCTGGTTCACTAACCATCTTTATCTTTTCATTTCTTTTTGATTTTTAAAGTATTTTTAAAATTTTTTCTTTTTCATTTCCCATTTATTTTAAGGTATTATCTGTTGTGTTTGTTCTGAAATTCCTTTTAGTTAGTTTCATCTTTGTTTCTGAAATGATTTTTTTCCTTGTACTTCTTTTTTTAGTCTCTCCTTTGTTTCTGAAAGAGATTTCCTTTTGTTTCTAATTCTTTCTAGTTCTGTCACTTTAATGCTGAGCTTTCGTGATTGTGACTTATGATGTTCTTCCACATCTTGAAACATTTTCTTAATGTTTTTAGGCTTGTTTTAAAATGACAGTTTACACTTTTGAGCTGTTTTGTGGGCACATCTTCTCAGTCTGTTTTCATTATCTATAGAGATGTTAGTTTGCTCCTGGTTTGCTTATAGTAATTTTATGTATGGGATTTTTCCTCCATACTCTCCCGGTGCTCATTTCTATGAGAAATTAGTTTTTCCTGAGTTTTTACAATGAGGCATTGTGGAGGAAACTTTTTCTGACTTTACCAAGCTCCCACTTCTGTTGTTTTTGTGTAGTGGTCAAAACTTTCGTGGCTTGCTTTCTGGGATTCCCTGACCCTGTCCCCTCCCCACTGGACCTCTGCTTTCTTTTGTCCCATTTGTCCCCATGCTGCTGAGATGCTTGCAACAGATTTTTCACATTGTGGGGCCAGGTCCCAGATTGGAGCAGAGGTGAGTCACAGGTTTTGGGGTCACAGGGGGGCTCGACTGCTCTGGTCCCTGTGGTCTTGCTGTGTTCCCAGCAGGAGTGCTGCCCTGGCCAGAGCAGACACAGCACTCCCTCCCATAAGGATTGCACTGCCAGGTGCTGAGCCCTGAGCAGTGGTCTGCAAGCCCATGGCAGCACAGCACACCTGTCCACAGCTGCTCTCACCTGCTGGCGGCAATCTCGGGGCCAGCTCTTCCTCCCACACAGACCCTGACAACCTGTGACAGTGGAGGGGTTTGCCCCCATTGGCTGGTATTTTGGGTTCCCCTAGCTTTATTGTATATGTCACCCACGAACTTTGGCTTCGTCATCTATTAATAGTTGCTCTAGGGGTGTGTGTGTGTGTGTGGGAATTCAGAGATTGGCAACCTGGGCTGCTGCCATCTCCCACAAATCCCCATCAACTGCTTTTAAAACTGGGACAAACCTGGGACTGAGTATTTACAACCTTCCCAGACAGGCTCTTGGAATTAAAGAGTAGTCCTAAATACCTATCAAATGTATTGTCCCTATATCCCTACCACCACCCCTATTCAGCCACCATTCATTCATCTTTCCTAACCAGTTCTGCTGTGTTCAGCTTTACCCTCACCCTCCACGCATGGTTTAAGTAATCTTTCCAATATGCAAGTATGACCACATCACTCATATTCCTACCAAATAAATCTTAACCTCTGTGGCAGGGCATGGAAGACCCTCCATGACTGGGGCCTTTCTCTGTCTTTGCTCCGACCTCCTGTCAGTTAGCCTTCAAACTCTGTATATTGATTGTACTGGACTGCTTGTGATCATGTACATACATGACATCATTTCAAGCCTCGGTGCTTTTGTGCATCTTATTGCATCGGCCTGGAATGCCTTTCCCACCTTTTTTCTTCTGGCTAATTCTTATTAGACTTTCCAGACTTAACTCCCCTTTTCTGAGTTCCCACAACATCTTGTACTTACCTTTATCTTGTCATTTAGCAAGTAAGATACAATGGTCTGCTTATGATATGCTAAAGTATCCATCTCGTCCACTTGACAGTAAACTAGAAATCATATCTTATTTGCCTTTGTGTCACCAGCATCAAGGACAATGCCTTGCACATACTTAATATTAACATCTTCACTATTTCTTGCTTCTACTTGTCCTTGCTCAGTCATTTTACCTCTGTTGGTACTTCAGCTATGCCTTATTTTATTTACTGCCATGATATATTAAAAGAAAAAATATCAATGCTGATGACTCCCAAATTACTCCCTCTGACTCAGACACCTCTGCCGAACTCCTTTATTCACCTTCATTTATAGTGATATGATAAATGATCTCAACTTAGATCATTTATTCAACTATAGTAATGATAATAATAAATTATCTCAGTTGACTTCTTAGGTAACATCTGTACTTGCATGTTTCCCAGGAATCCAAAATCAAGATCCAGCCCTCCACTCATGTTCCCTTTCTTGATCAATGGCACCCTGTTTATCATTTCAGAAAATAGAAGTCATGCTAACTCATTCTATTTTTTATTTTATTTGTTTAGAGATGGGGTCTTACTCTGTTGCCCAGGCTGGAGTACAGTGGCTTGATCATAGCTCACTGTAGCCTCAAACTCCTGGCCTTCAGCAATCCTCCCACCTCAGCCTCCCAAAGTGCTAGGATTACAGTCCTGAGCCATCCCACCCGGACTCATTCTGTTTTTTAAATTCCCAAACATCAGGTCTTGTTGATTCCACCTTCCAAGCTTATCTCAGATTCATCCTTTTCTTTCCTTTTCCACTATCACTGCACGAGTTGAAGCCACATCATCTCTCACCTGAAGCCATTGAAAATAGATGCCTAACTATATTCCTATATCCACTCTTGACTTTCTCTAATCTATTTTACACATGACAGACAAAATTACCCTTTGAAAATGAAAACTTGATTATATTATCTTGTGCTTAAAACCAATCAATGGCTTTTTGTTGTTCTTAGCGTGAAGCCTGAAAATCCTTAAATTGGTCTGTAAGTTCTTGTTCTTCCTCCTGTTCACTGGCTTCTTTTAAGTTCCTCAAATTCAACCAGCTCCTTCCCATCACCTAGTTATGCTGTTTCCTCTGCCTAGATGCTCCTCCCCTTTCTCTTTCCCCCTTACTGGGCCAAATTCATACTCTAGCTTTAAAATGGTAATGATTTCTCTGCTTTTCTTTATAGTTATTATTAGTTTAGTTTTGCTTGTTTTTGAACTTTACATAAATGAAATCACACTGTATGCATCCTTACGTTACTTAAAATTTATGTTCAAATACACAATTGCAAAGATGTGGAAACAACCCAAGTGCCCATCAATACATGAGTGGATTAATAAAATGTGTTGTATGTATAACACGAAGTACTATTCAGCTGTAATAAACAACGGTGATATAGCACCTCTTGTATTTTCCTGGATAGAGCTGGAACCCATTCTACTACGTGAAGTATCCCAAGAATGGAAAAATAAGCACCACATGAACTCACCAGCAAGTTGGTATTAACTGATCAACACCTAAGTGAACATATAGGAATAACATTTATCAGGCATTGGGCAGGAGGGGATGGGTATATACATACATAATGAGTGCGATGCGCATTGTCTGGGGGATGGACACGCTTGAAGCTCTGACTCTGGGGGGAAGGGGAGGGAAAGGCAACACATGTAACCTAAACATTTGTACCCCACAATATGCTGAAATAAAAAAAATAAATAAAAAATAAAATTTATGTTCAACATTATGTTTAAAGGATTCATCCATGTTGCTGAGTGTATAGTTTGTTCATTTTCATTGCTCTATAATATTACACATTTCTGTAAAAGCTATGCTAAAGTTGAAGAACTTTAGGGTTTCCAGTTTGGAGCTATAATGAACTACAAATGATGCTCCTATGAATCTTCTTGTAAATATATCCTGGTTTACCTGTACACGCATCTCTTCAGGTATATACCTATGAACTTTGACAGTTAATGCCAAACTGTTTTCTAAAGTGGGCATTCAAGATTACACTCCTACTAGGAGTATATGAGAGTTACTCTTGCTACACATCCTGCTACACATGATATTTTGTAATTCATACCAATCTGATGGAAGTATATTTTGCCTATACTTTTTATTATAAATTGATGTTTTATCTGATGACTAAATCGGGAAGAAGAAAAAAATAATAAATAAATTGATATTTTATAAAATAATAACATGGCAATATGTGGTCAATTATTTCCAAAGATGGTCACATCAATTCCTCCTACCCTAATGCCCTTCTGCAATGTGTCTCCATTAAAAAGTGGAGTCGGTTTCCCTTCTCCCTAAATAGGGACTGGCCCAAGACTTGCTTTTAATTCTAGCTCTAGGTCTTAAGATGCCTGGCAGCTTTTACTCTCCTGGGATTCAATCACCATATGAATAAGTTCAGACTAGACTCCTGAATGATGAGAGACTGTGTAGAAAGAGAGAGGCCAAGTCAGCCCCAGCTATTCCAACCATCCCAGCTAAGGTGCCAGATACATGAGTGAAGCCGTCTTAGACATTCCAGCCTCAGTCAAGCTTTCAGCTGAATGCAGCTGCATGAATGACGCCAATCAATACTATGCACAGAAATAATACATGCCTGTTATTTTCCCTAGAATGTTTATGATAAATTACAATACATTCATAAGCTAGAACACTATACAGACAAAACTGCATTGAAAGGATTTTTAATGACATCGAATAATGCTGAAGAACAATATCAGATGGTAATGGACATATATGTATATATTCATTTTATTCCTGACTTGTTAAAAAATGTACATAGAAAAAGACTGGAAAAAATAAACCTTAACAATAGTTTGGTGGTTTTGATTTGATTTTTCCCATTCTTTGAAAGTTTTCTATAGAGAGCATATATAAAGAGTGAAAAGAAGCTAATGTTTTTGGAGTATAGTCACACACTAGTGGTCCCATAAGATTATAATATCTTATTATTGTACTTTTTCTATGTTTAGATATGTTGAGATACATAAACACTTACTACTGTGTTAGAGTTGCCCACATTATTCAGTATAGTAACATGCTTTATAGGTTTGTAGCCTAGGAGCAGTAGGCTATACCTACAGCCGAGCTGTGTAGTAGGCTATACCAAGGCTATACTATCTAGGATTGTGTAAGTACATTATAATGTTCGCACTGTGATGAAATCACCTATGGATGCATTTCTCAGAGCATATCCTCATTATTCCCTTCATTAAGTGATGCACGATTGCGGTAGAAAATCTGCAGTCAAATTTGACATGCTCTGACAGAAAATGCCCCTGCTTTGAAGTCATACAGGCTGTGGCACTTGACTTCCCCTGGTGGCAGTCAGTTCAAATTTCAAGAGCAGACCTGAAGGCTTGGTATCTCAGATTTTTGAAATTTGAATAACATGGAGTTTCTAATTTTTAATTTTTCAAAATTAATAAGAAAAAATCCACTATTGTACTGTTGGAATTATTTGATAAAGGGCATTTCAAAGTTGTGAAAGTAGGAAGAACATAATATCAAAATAAAGGACAATCTTTTAACTACATTTAACTTTATGAATAACTCAGTATGATCTTAATTTTCATTTTGCCATGGACTGGTGGAAAGTTCATTTGAGAGACTAGTTTAGTTCAAAGAAAGAACAACACAATACTGGCTGGAAGCGGTGGCTCACGCCTGTAATCCTAGCACTCTGGGGTGCCGAGGCAGGAGGATAGCTTGAGCTCAGGAGTTCAAGACCAGCCTGAGCAAGAGCAAGACCCCATCTGTACTAAAAATAGAAAAACTTAGCCAGGCGTTGTGGTGCCGCCTGTAGTCCCAGCTACTCAGAAGGCAGAGGCAGGAGGATCCCTTGAACCCAGGAGTTTGAGGTTGCTGTGAGCTAGGTGGACACCACAGCACTCACCAACGCAACAGAGAAGAAAAAAGAAAACACTAAAACTTAAAATTACACAGGGACAGCAAGTGTCATACATGAGGGCTTTCCGGAAAGTATCCAGCCACATAACCATTCTCGTTATAATAACAGTGGCTGGGCACTTTCCGACAGCCCTTGTATATCATTCCTTAGTAAGAAAGTGCCAAGGTTTCCTATGGAATTTATCTGTAAAGTGGAGAGTAATGGAACTTCTAGAGCCATGAGTTAAGTTAGGCTTCTTTCTACAGCAGAGTTTCTCCAAGTGGAAGTGCTCATTAAATAATGAGTCTCAGGGACCATACCCCAACCTACTGACATTGAATCTCTGGGAGTGTGGCCTAAGAATCTGTATTTTTAACAACATCCTCAGGGAAGTCTTACATACCTAAACTTGAAGGAAACATTGTAATAGAGGGGTTCTCTATCTTTTTTTTTTTTTTTTAGACATAGTCTCACTCTGTTGCCTGGGCTAGAGTGCTGTGGCGTCAGCCTAGCTCACAGCAACCTCAAACTCCTGGGCTCAAGCGATCCTACTGCTTCAGCCTCCCGAGTAGCTGGGACTACAGGCATATGCCACCATGCCCGGCTAATTTTTTCTATATATTTTTAGTTGTCCAGCTAATTTCTTTCTATTTTCAGTAGAGACGGGGTCTTGCTCTTGCTCAGGCTGGTCTCAAACCCTTGAGCTCAAACGATCCACCAGCCTTGGCCTCCCAGAGTGCTAGGATTACAGGCATGAGCCACTGTGCCGGGCCAGGGATTCTCTATCTTGATCTTGCTGATGGTTGCATGGCTGTAACATATGTAAAGATCCATCAAGATGTACACCTCACTTGTGTACTTTATGTAAGTTACACCTCATTGAAAAATAAGAAGAAACAAAAAATACTAGGAATTATATAATGCTTTAGCAAAATAAGTAAATTTATTATTTAGTAAATTTTAATTAACACTAGTAGCCATAATTTATATATCTGTTCTACTTTAGCAAATTGGTTTGCATTTTTGTTAGGAGACTTGAGTATCGGTCATTTTAGAAATAATCATTTACATACTTTTTATTAAAATAACCTCTTTTTTTAGTAAAAAAAGAATTCTAGTTTATAGCCAAATTTGTCTGGCCACTGTTTTGTCTTTGATGTAGATAAATTCATTATTTTAGATTTTAAACTTGCGTATTTCCTTAGAAGGTTGATGTTTCAAGTAAATGGTAGTTTTAACATGCTGTAGTCTTTGTTTTGTGAATATGAAGAAGTGAAAACTTCTGAAGAAGGAAGGAAGGGAGGGAGGAAGAAAAGAAGGAAGCTAGAGAGAGAAAAGAGAAAAAAAAGAAGGAAAGAATATGGAAGAAACCATTGCCCTAAGGACCAACTATTTCTTTCTATCCTCTGGAAATAAATTTCCTTACAGTGTAAAACATTTCACATTTTGACCCTTAGTTACATCTCTAGCTATTTATTCTTTGATTCCCATCCAGAACAGCCTTCTTAACTGCATTATAGCTATTCAAATACAAACTTAATGTTTGAACATTGTTTTTTTATTGTTTCTACTGGTTTGTCTTTATAAGCTTTATTACTATTTTTTTAAATATATGACTGGTTCTGTATTTAAAAAAATGGAGCAGGGACTCGCTGTAAAAGCCAGAACACCTTTAAGAATTTGTGGCCTCTCATTTTGATCCCTGATTTATCACACACCTTCACAATTTTACTAGTGTCAGAAGGAGGCCTGTTTTCTCTTGGAATGCTGCATTCTTTGGGGATGAAGTGTTCAGAGTCTTTAACACTGTACTGGAGTGTCTCCTGAGTATTTAGCATCTGGATACAGTCGTCATCACAGTAATGAGAGATAGAGCAGGCCAGAGCTGACCCCGTCCAGGGGAAAACCAGGATCAACACCAAATCTACCATGGTTCTTTCCAGTGTTGCAAAAATAGTGGGCCAATAAGGCATCTGTATGAAATACTTCTGCAGCCCTGCATCTAATTTATGTTATTGTCACCCAATCTATTCCATACGTACAATTAGGAAATGGCTCTAATAGTTAATGATATTATTATAAAAATTTCATAGGATTATAAGCAATAATTTTTATGACAATAGTTACAGGCTGTTATCATAAACTCTTTCTCATACAGATATGATAATGTCTTTCTCTTCTTTTGATAATAGTGATAACAATATTAGAAATACTTCTGAAATATAATAAATGGTTCTTGTTTCCTCAAATATGATTTCCTTAGTATCAACAAGAGAAGCAAACATCTAAGCTAGATGGAACATCTGACTTACTTTACGTGCATAAAAACTTTTATTGCTTTTATTATAAAAATCATAATGTATGTAATAAAAAGCTGAGAAGAAAATAATTAAAATCTCTGGTAGGACAGCCACTTAGACATAATCTCTGTTAACATGTACAGATGCTCCTCAACTTACAGTGGGGCTACATCCTGATAAACCCATCATAAGTTGAAAATGTCACAAATCAAAAATGCATTTAATACCCCCACAAAAACATTTTAAAAACAAAAAGTCATTAGTTGAACCTTTGTAAGTCAGGGACAATCTGTATATGTAGAGATACATCAAGTGAGATTGATAGGTCATTGTATTTCTATAGCACAAGCAATGACTAGACCTTACTTTATGAATATTAACTCATTTACATAGTACTATTATAAACTTTATTTTATAGAGGAGAAAGCTGAGGAACAGAGTTAAATAACGTGACCAAGATCACTCTGATAACAGGTGACAGAACTGGGATTTGAGGCCAGGAAGTCTGACTTTGGAATTTGTATTCCTAATCACTTGCTGAAGTTATAAATACCAATATATTTTTCAAACAGCTTTACTGAGCTATAACGAACATAATAAATCTCACATATTTGAAGCATACAATTTGATAAGTTTTTAAAAGCAGTTTTAAGTGTACAATTCAGTAGTGTTTGGTATATTTATATTGTTGTGTAACTGATCTCCAGAACTTTTCATCTCGTGAAAGTGAAACTCTACACCCATTAGAGCAGCGGTCCCCAAACTTTCTGGCACTAGGGACTGGTTTCATGGAAGACAATTTTTCCATGGACCGGGGGTTGGGGTGGGGATGGTTTGGGGATGATTCAAAAATAAAGTGCACATTTATTGTGAACTTTATTTCTATTATTATTATATTATAATATATAATGAAATAATTACATGACTCACCATAATGCAGAATTTAATGCCACCACTGATCTGACAGGAGGCAGAGCTCAAGCTGTGATGCAAGCAATGGGGAGCAGCTATAAATACAGATGAAGCTTCGCTTGCTGGCTCGCAGCTCACATTCTGCTGTGCAGCCAGTTCCTAACAGGCCACAGACTGGTACCATCCGTGGCCTTGGGGTTGGAGATGGGGGTGTGGTTTGGAGACCACAGCATTAGACAATGCTCCATTTCTCCATCCTCTCAGCCTCTGGCAACCACCATTCTACTTCATGTTGCTGTGAATTTAACAGCTTTGACTACATTAGATAGCAGAATCATACAGTATTTGTCTTTTTGTGATGACTGGCTTATTTGACTTAGCACAATGTCCTCAGGTTTCATCCATGTTGTAGATGTGTCTAAATCTTCTTCCTTTTTACGGCTGAATAATATTCCATTATGTGTGTACATCACAGTTTGCTTATCCATTCATCTGTTAATGGACAATGGGTTTCTTCCACCGGTTGAATAATGCTGCAATGAAAATGAGTGTGCAAATATCTCTTTAGGATCTACCATTCAATTATTTTAGATATATACCCAGAAATGGGATGGCTGGATTTTATGGTTATTCTATTTTTAATTTTTGAGGAACTGCCATACTGTTTCCATGGTGGCTGCACTATTTTCCATTACCACAAACAGTACACAAAGGTTCCAATTTCTCCACATCTATGCCAACACTTGTTATTTTTTGGTTTTTGATAGACATCCAAATGAGTGTGAGGTGGTATCTTATTGTAGTTTTGAGTTGCATTTCTCTAATGATTAGTGATGTTAAGCATCTTTTCATATGCTTGTTGGACGTTTGTATATCATCTTTGGCATATGTGCTGCCAAAGCAAGCACTGTATATCATCTTGGGAGAAAGGTCTATTCAAGCCCTTTGCACATTTTTAAATCAGGTTATTTGTTGTTGAGTTGTAGAAGTTTTTTATGTATCCTGGATAT
Organism: Lepilemur ruficaudatus; assembly: GCA_963574885.1. Lineage (NCBI taxonomy): Eukaryota > Metazoa > Chordata > Mammalia > Primates > Lepilemuridae > Lepilemur > Lepilemur ruficaudatus. The sequence continues at coordinate 19,793 of CAUYRT010004321.1, forward strand.
TAACCCCTCCAATGTATTTTTTTTTAACAAACATGAAGTTATACTTAATATTTTGCAGGCTGTTTTACAAACTACTTTTTCATTTTATATATTTTAAATATATTATTTAACATTACTTTGCTCTAAGATTTATATTCTCTCATATGGTTATAGTATACTTTTTAATGATCCCTCTATTATAGACATCTTGTTTTCAATTTATGCTATTATAAATAAGACTATACTGATTATATTTAATAATTATATAATAATATCTGTATTAGTTTCCTGAAGCTGCTGTAACAAAGTACCACAAACTTGGTGGGTATAAATAACAAAAATTTATTTTCTCATAGTTCTGCAGGCTAAAAATCTGAAATCTGGGAGGGCCACACTGATCTGGAGACTCAAAGGAAGATAACATTCCTTCATTTTCAAGTTGATGACCATTGGCATTCCTTGACTTATGGCTATATCACCCCAATATCTACCCTCTATTCACATTGTCTCCTCCTCATCTGTGTAGTCTCCCACTGCCTCAGTCTTATAAGGACCATTGCATTATTTGGGACCCACAGCATCCTTTGGTAACATACACACACACACACACACACACACACACACACACACACACACACCTGTTAATCCACTGAAATTTTAGGGTTGGCTTGTTACCGTAGCTTGGCATAAAGTATCCTGACTAACATACTGTATTATCAGATGAATTAAATAAATCGGTGAGTCTAAGTTTGTTGTTGTTGTTTAATCTTTATGGAGTTGCCATCAACTCATCAGATTTATTTGAAAGACTAAATGAGAATTATAGGCGAAAATCTTCAGCATTCCATTTGCTGCCGGATAGGCTATAGCAGATGAGAATGATATTTAATAGCATGTCTATTGTGAATGTTATTTTAATTCTTATAATGGTCTTATGAAATTGGTGTTATTATCATTTCCATTTTACCACTAAGAGAAATGAGGCTTGGGTGATCTTTCTCAGGCAAGTAAATGTGCAATTCAGGTTAGTACAATAAGTTATGAGACAGAGGAAAGAACAGGATTCTGAAGGGAACACATGTTGGGGATGGGAGTGGGGTTCAGTGAGTCTTCAAGGAGGTGATGAAACCGGAGCTGAGTCCTGGACGATGAATGTGAGTTGGTTGGTCTGACTGAGATTGCAAGAACAGGCTGGGTATTCTAGGCAGAGGGAACTTGCATTAAGCATACAGAAGCCAATTTGGTATCTTTGAGAATTGTAGTTAGTTTATGCCCAGATTACAGTTGTGGAGTGAGTTCAGTTCACAGCAGAGGCTGCCTATTGGGAGTGAGACTACCATGACAGGGTCCGTCCAGAGGGACAAAGGACTTGTAACTCCCACCAGAGATGCTGAGATACTGAGATACCACCCAAAGCAGAGAAAGGTATAGAAATACCTTTACTCAATTCCTTCTTGTGCTCTCTGATCTCCCACCACTGCCTCCCATTAGCAAACCTAACTGGAAGCCAATTGGCAAGGGTGCCAAGAAAATATAGTCTTAAGAGCCAGCTTTCTGCTTACATGGAACAGAATGGGAAAAAAGTAAGGAATGGACCTGAGTACCAACGGTCACCCAAGTGCGTCATGGGGGCTCCACACGTGTTTTAACCAGTCCTACCACTTCTTGATAATCAGGATCCATTTTCTCTACAAAAGTGGTGACTCTTTATCTTTCTGATAGGTTCCTGGACACAAAGATCCCAATCAACATCTGTAGTTTATAGTTCAGTTCAACTCTTGTTGCATCCCTGGTAAAAACTTTTTTCTTTGGGAAACTGAATCTCCAGACCCACAAAGCCCAGAGTTCTATGTTGCAATAATAAAGAAACCTTAAATTTCAGTGAGGATCAATCTGGGGCACTTAAAAATTTAAAGGCCAGAAAGAGCAGGAAAAGTTAGAAAAGGAACCCAAAAAGGAAGTGGTCAGTTATGAAGAGGGAAAACAGAAGTGTGTAATGTCTCTGATGCCGAAAGAAAAATGTATTTTGAGAAATAGAATTTGATCAATTATCATCAAATGCTGCCCCAGGAAAGATATGTTAAGTTGAGGACTGAGGATAGACCACTGGATTCAGCATGAATTAGTGATCTTCGAGAATGTATTTTCAGTGAAGTGGAGGAGATGAAAGCCTGAAATGTGAGGAAAGAAAGTGAAGATGGTGAGCATGGATGCTTTTAAGATGCTTTCTATAAATGGGAAAGAGAGGGAGAGAAGGTAGCTTGAGGGAAAAGACACAAAGGATTTTTTTAAGGTGGGAGATATTATAGCATGTTGATGGAAATGACCCAGTAGAGAGAAAATAACTAAGGAAATAAAATTAATTTTTGTCATAGATGCCAAACAAGAAGTTCTCAGTAAATGCTACTCTAATTATTTTATACTTTTTAAAAAACCAGACCTTAATAATTATTATATCACCTGCCCATTTACCATATTGAATTTTTTATTTCTAGCATGTTTCCAGGTAATGTTATAAAAATACCCCAAATTTCAGATGTCCATGAATGTTGCTATGAAAAATAAGAAACAAGAAAGTTTATTATTTCTTATGATCATGTAAAAATAAAATTACTTACATTGTTTTAGAGGGAAGGGGTTATGTAAGCCAGCCCATAAACCTGAATATAAACTTTTATTCTCCCAAAATAATTTAGAAGTATGATAAGGTTTATTATTTGAGCAGATTTTTGTCAACAGTCAATACCAGAATGCCCTGTGGATGTGTAGGGCCACAAATCCAAAGAATAAAAATACAAATAATAACAACACACAGAACAAAGAATATGATCAGTGAACTGTTGCAGAACATTAAGCACAATTTGGGTGTTCAGATAAAAACTCTTCCTGTTTAAAAGTAACCATGGTGAGTGGTTAACTAATCAGGGTGCTTGGGATTAGACTTACTACTATAGTGAGTCTAGGACAGAAACAAAGGGAGGGTTTGGTGTGTAGTTTTTGTTACTTTGAGAAAAAGGAAAGAAAAGTGAATCTCTTGTGAAATTGTTCCATTTGTGTGTCAGGCCATGGCTATAACCAATCAGAGTCTTCGTCCAAGCGAAAGATTATAGAGAATTATTGTCAGATGCTGGATTTTTCTTTCCAGAGAAATGACAACCCTATACCTTGAAAATTTCAAAAACAGTGTTCCAAAACCTCTATAAAATATTAAACTAATATACTTGCAATTTTAGTACAAATCAGGAAATGCAGAAATTACAGTACTCATATTAACTGAGTTCACAGGGCACACATTGTATGACTTTTATTCCAAAGCAGCCCAGTTTGAAGAGTTAATATTTCTTTAGGGACTGAATACTTGTATTTTCCATCTTCTCTGAATTAAGATTAGAAAATGAAAATGAAGGTTTGCATACTGCATTTAAAATATAATTTCTTAACATTGCCAAGATGTTTGGCTGACCTCTGATTTTCTATCAATATTTAGGGGAAAGTATTAAATAAGAAATCATCTTGAGGCAAATTCGAAGACCATGTCACATACTACAGCTTTTATATGTTTTATGTTTATAATATAATAGTTTTATTTTGTGACTAGTTTCCGTAACATGTTTCTACAAATTAAAAGGTGAAAAATATTTAATTTCTAAGGGCAAATCTCTTACTTTTTTACTTTTTCATCCTAAAACATTGAACAGAAGAGAATTATGCAGGCTATTTAACATTTAATTGCCTTGTTTTTCTCTGTAAAATTTTTCTTATGCTATCTTTATTTTTTAAATTCTCCAAATATTTTAGATTGGCTTAAATATTTTGGAAAATATGCATATTGATCTGGGTGCTGATAAAATACTTCTGAAAATCACAATGGCATGTCTACGTGCCAATGTGAAAATGGACATAAAAATATTCCTAAGTCCTACATTTTTCAACAGAGAAAAAAATACATTTGTCTCAGGAAATATAACATATTGGCCGGATGCAGTGATTCACACCTGTAATCCTAGCACTTTGGGAAGGTGAGGCAGGACAATCACTTACTTGGTCAGTTCAAGACCAGCCTAAGCAACATAGTGAGACCTCATCCCTACAAAAAATAGAAAAATTAGCTGGACATGGTGGCGTGTACCTGTAGTCCCAGCTACTCAGGAGGCTGAGGCAGGAGGATCACTTGAGCCCAGGAGTTTAAGATTACAGTAAGCTGTGAGCATGCCACTGCCCCACTGCCATCATGCATGGGCAACAAAGAGAGATATTTTCTCCAAAAAAGAAAAATAAATATCACATATCAACCTATGTGATCTTGATCTTATCAAATGGGGACAGTTTGAAGAGCTGTGTGGAACATACCTCAGAATTGTCCACTCAAAGGATGGATATGGGGTGCTCTTGTGCCCCATTATGTTAACTTCCTCACACTCCCTGGTTTGGGTGTGAATCATCAAAACAGCTGAGCAGGTTCACACAGGCACTACAGCAAAAATTTCCTGATGTAGAAAGTAAGAAATTTTCACTAGAGTGGAGACAAGGTGCTATCACGTTACACTTGCACAACTGGTTGTCATGGCCACAGTTGGGCTAGAAATGCATTAACAAGACATGAGGTAGGACACCAAGTGCTGTCAAAACACTCTCTCATGATGAATTTTGAAAAAAATAACATGGCATAACCATCAATAGATGTAGTTACCTGCAAATGGATAAAATGATACAGGAATACCCAAGATTTATCAAGGGTATTACTATAAGTAAAAATGCCTAAGTGTAATGAATCATATTGTGTTTGTATAGCTAAAGAATATATTCCATGTTTTCAAGTGTTCATTGGGTCTATGAAGAGGAAAGCAAAAACTACTATCCAAGCTTTGCGTACCTTCAGTATAGCTACAAAGTATTGTCACCTGATGAACTGATCAAATATCTAGTGTGTTTAGCAGCATGATCTTTAATGAAGAGGGGCGTCAGGCAGGCATAGCTCAAAGACATAAACTAGGAGTGTGATCTAACTAACTTTACCTATTCTGCTTCTACATTCACCAATCAGCTTTCTGATTCTGAGGCTTCCTTATAAATTGGTGTACAGGAACTAAATGCACTCATTTTCAAATGAGTAATCTGTGTTCTCTTCATAGCCTTATTTATCATTGTAAATTTTAAAAATTGAACTGTGCTTTATACATTGGTCCCTTGTTGATTTGAGTAGTATGAGATGAAGAACACTGAGCACACTTGGGGATATTGTTTAAAAATATAGCAAGCATGGATGTAACAAGGAAACCAAGATGGTATGACAAAAAGGGGATTACATTAAATTCTAGTAGGAAAAGCATTTGAGTAAAAGCTTCTATTGGAAAATAAATAGGCCGAAAGGAAAAGAAGGTACAAAGAGTGTGCTGACTCTTCTTCCTGGCTCTGTGGGCAAAAGAAGGAGGTTTGGGAGATAGTATGGTTTTCAACTACTGGAAGATAGACTGTGAAAACTTTCAAAACTATGCGTGGCTATTTTGACAGTGGAAGGGGCTCTGCAAGAGATTGTAGACCAAATTATCCTAAACTTTCAATTGTAATGTAGAGTAATAGTGCCTTCTACTTCAGAAAAATTGCTTGTCCAGGTTGGTGGCTTAGTTTGATCCATTATCAAAAGTCTTTGGAGATGGGAAATAAAGGTAATTGTAAAGCACTTCAGAAACATAAATTAATATCAAACTCAGCATTAACAACTTTCCAGCAAATGTCTCTGAAGTAAGTGGTGTGTTTTGTGTAAAATTGCATAGAGTGGTTTCTTGATACATTAAAATGTTTTTCTCTTATTACCGATGCTTTCATAGTTGGCTTGATTCACTTGATATCGATGATCTACACTGTAATAAAATTTAAGCAGAGAAACTTAATACAGTCTGAATTAGGAACCACAGCTTCACTGGGACTTAATGTATCATGTTGCAGCATAACATTCTAATATACAAAATTTCCTAAATCATGCATTGACTTTGGGGAACACTTAAATATTCAACTGAATTCTCTTTTAAGTGTCCAGAATACAGTTAACAGTATAATGTCCTGCATGCAGAAGGTAGAAAAGCTTCCCTCCACACCCATATTCTCCAGCAAAGCCAGAAAATGAAGCAAGAGCTATGTGAAAAAGCTCCCTTGCAGAATTATTTCCAGCACATTTTGAGAAGACACAAAAGGAAGAAGAATCAACATTTTTTTGAATGCCTACTATGTGCTAGCCCTTTTACTAGCATTTTATTACACTTTAAGCATCCAAATATATCTGCAAGTTTAGATATTTATTATTCTCATTTCACTTTTAAGGAAACTAAGCTCAGAGATGTTGCTGAAGTTAACACAGCTGTGATGTGGAACTAAGAATGGAATACAGTACTATCTTCAATCTGTTCCTACACTTGACTCTATGTCCAAATCTATGAATGCAGGAGAGGCCTGCCTAAGAATCCCATAATGGGTATTTTAGCATCATTCCTTTATCAGACAATTCTTTCAGTGCTGTCAAAGTAGACAGGCATTTAAGAAAGGACAAAATCTCTACCGCCTCCTTAAAGGCATGAAGGGAGTTGTCAGACCAGTTCTTTGCTTTCTTACTGACAATGGTTATGGTTTCAGGAACCTACCAGGCTCTAACGAGTTCACTGCCTATAAACTCCTAAGTGGCAGAGGCCATGACCTTGACTTCCAATATCTAATTTATATCTGACTTACAAAAATCTTTCCCAGAGTCAAGCCATGATAATATGTAGTAGGTTATGTTTTAGTTGGTGAATTTTTGTTTCCTCTAAACACTGAAGACTCAAGCCTCAAATTATTTCAATTATTTATGAAATAAACCAATGCTGATATTAAAATAGTTCTTTATTTGATAAAAGTAAATGAAGAAAACATTTGGCAATTGCTCACTTCTACAGTGAATTGGGTTTGGCTTGCTGACTGAGTGGCAAGGGAACTGAATATTTTCAGTTGGCAGTAAGGAGGAGAAAGAATTCATTTTCCTTTTGACGTTGTGAGTATAAGGAATGCTTTGTGCTGTTATCCTGACATCCTTACAAATCAAAATAAGAAAGAAATGGTAACCTACAACTTTCAGTCTAAGACAATAACTGAGGGGGAAGACAAGTATATTTTCATTCTTGAAAGAGTAAACTCTGTCCATAGGAGGAAGGGGAACTCTCATTTTGAGGCTAAAATATAAAATGGTAACTTCATCTAGCTTCACAGGCAGACAAATTAGAATTCACTCTAACTTCATGAAGGAGTTAATAAATGGATGTGAAAATAAAGGCAACTACTTGAAATAAATAACTGAGTCACTTATAAAAGGATGTTCTGTATGCAGCCTCTAGAACAGTACCTAATAGTCCGTGATTCTTGGTATCCTCATCTTCGTGTAATCCCCTCTCATTGAATGTGGGCTAGACTTGGTGACTTTCTTTTAATGAATAGAATAAGGTGAAACTGATGGTGTATGTTATAAAAGGCAGCATGCTCTCTCTCTCTCTTTCCCTCTCCCTCATCCTCCCCTCCACTCAGATCCATCACTTTGGGTAAGCCAGCTGGCCTGTTGTAAGCAACCCTGTAAAGTAAGAAACTGAGGCCTCTTGTCCAACAGCCATTAAGTGAACTTGGAAGGGGATCCTCCAGCCCCATTCAAGCCTTTGGATGACTGTAGCCCTAGGTGACGGTTTGACTGCAGCCTCGTGAGAGTCCCTGAACCAGAATCACCCAACTAAGCCGCTCCCAGGTTTCTGATCCTGAGAAACTTATTTTAAGCCACTAAATTTGCACAATTAGTTGTGCAGCAATAGATAACTAATATAAGGAGGCAGGAGTCACAACACAGTAGTCTAGCCTGGAAATTCATTTCAACAAGAGGACTAGATAGAAACATATTACATTTCAGTAAGTCAATTAAAGTAGGTCTCAATAGTATGTCAAGCCTGGAAGATCAGAGAGCCAGCAAAATTGGCACACTTTAGAAAAGTTGGTACCTAAGTATTTAATCCCAAAGGCTGCTAGAAAATACAGGTGAATTTGACCTTAATGGACACAGTAGAGAGAAACTAGAATTACCTTACAAATTTAGGGACTCTTAAGACGTTTGATATGGAAGTTGTCATAGTTATCAAAATTCAATCAATTAAATAGGCATCATTGCTACCCTCCAGGAAATAATAATATTTTTAAATGGATAAATTGATATGAACCAGTATATAAAAGGATGTAACTTCAGATTCCAGACGCACATTCCTCTTTCTCCTCATCATTCTCTCCGCCACCATCCGGCTCTCACCACCTCACGTCTATCACTTAATTGCTACCAGGTTGTTTCTTGTTCTTTAGCCTTGTCTCCTTAGCTAGATTGTAGGCTGCTTAAGGAAAAGATCATGTCTCCTTCAATAATCCCCTTCCAACCACAAGTTCTTCTTATTTGAAATGTGAGTATATGTGGACTTATTTCTATATACCTTCTCTGAAACCACAAGAATTTTGGATCACTACACATGAATCATTTCAAGTTGCTGTCATCTTATCTGTAGTGAGATTCAGGGTCCTCTGGGCTATTTGCTTTTACCCTCTTCTGCCTCTCTGTACTATTGGTTATGTTCTCTCCAATTCTCACAAAGACGTATTATTTTCTCTATATTGTGGGTATTATCAGGTGGTGCAAGGGATGATGCTAGGTGTTGGGAGGACATACTGCCATGGAACAGATAGACATGGAACCTGCTTTCCTATCATTTGCTACCCAGGTAAGTCTGTGCAATATTAGGAAAAAGGTAATTAAATAATAATACACTTAAGCTGTGGCAGCTCCCAGAAATGTTCAAAGGCAATATCAGTCATGTGTCATCATGTCGCCCAGTGGAGGATCATTTTTTGATCTGACACTATGCAGTACATAATATTTCTTACCAAAGAAGCTTCATAGGACCTTCTTATGCAGAATGCTTTTCAAGATAGAAAAATATACTCACATAAAAGGACACAAAGCACAAGAATGTTAGAGGGACAGAAAAAAGTAGTGTGTTAAAAGCAGGAAGCTAGCAACTATCATAGTATATTGAAGGGAGATAAGACCTCAAAAAATAACTCCTAAAACCTAGATCTCTAAAAAATTTCATTTGAACAAGTAGATATATAAAGCATATTTCTAAAAGACCTTAACACATGTCTTAAGTGATTCACTATAATTTTATAAAATGATTTACTTTTTCTAATTCATTAGGTGTCCGTTTAAAGTTTTTTATTCCAGGAATCCCTCCTGTGTAGTCAAATAGTTCCTTGTTTTATTCTTAACATAATTTAAAGTAATTTCATATTTAATTCTCCATTTCTACCAATAAATTCTGGGCTTTTACTGAGAACAATGACCTTGCTTGATTAATTTTGTACTGAAAGTGCCTCATACATGAAAAGTAGACTAAAAAAATTTGTGGAATAAATAAAGGAATAAATAAATGGAGGTAAAATGGATTATAAAAAAACCCTAGTTATTGTATAGATGCTTTCTTTAAAAAGATAAACAAAAGACCTAAAAGAAATGAAATCAACATGTAGAGCTATTCAAGCATTTCTGATGATAAATAATCCTGCTAGGAACAAAAGCATTCATTAATTATTTTTCAATCATTTCTTCATTTATTACCTTCCTCCCTCATACTCATCAAAGCCAGATTTTTCCTCTCCTGTTTGGCCTCTGAAACCTTCCTGGGGAACTCTTCCTAGGTTTGGTCCTGGCAGAGACTTAGTATTCCCTGAACTCACTCTCTTATCTTTTGCTCTGAAGGGTCTGATATTAAACAGCCCAGCTTGTTCATTCATAACAGGCTGAAATGTTTGAACTTTATTCTACCAGTAATAGCCACAAAAGATGTATGAACAAAGAGGCAACTTTGCAAAGCAGGGTTCAGGAAGATTCTTCTGTTGATAGTGATTAGAACTGCTTTTTCTCTGGAGAGTCTGATGTTGAACAGCCATAGCTTTTGAGAGAAAGACCATGCAATGAATGTTAAAGGATGGGGAGCAATACAGTGTCTCTAGTTGGTTCCAAGTGTGTTTCACTGGTATGAATTCAGTGAAAGGGAGATGATATGGGATGGCACGTCAGGAGGCCTTAGTGATAAAGGAGACATAATTACCTTTGGAGGATAGAAAGGATTTAGATAAGTAATAGTACACATGACTTGTTTACAGGAAAACAGAGAACGGCTTGATTATAGCAGTGGTTCTGAACCTCAATTTTTGATTTACTCGAGCTCTGTAAAATGAAAATTTATGTGATCTGTCAAATGCCTTCTAGCCAAAGACCACTAGGAACATACCTGTAGCTGAAGGTTGAGTTTATTGATTCATTACAAAGAAGGAAACCATACACCATGGAGAACCAGGGAGTATCTCAGTAGGAGAGTGTTAGAAAGGATTTGGGCTTGTGCTAGGTGGTCTTGGGGAGGGTCCAAGAAAGCAGGTCTTTGTTCTGGATAAGATACTGTCAGGAACCAGGGATAATTCTATGATTGAGTACCTTAGTAAATTTTACCTAGTAGGTAGGAAGACCCAAGCAACGCTAAAATTGTAATTGGTAAAGAAGAAACAATCAATCATACTAGCCAGGATGGGAAATATTTAGCAGTTCTTGTGGTTCAGGCAATGTTCCTGTTTTTGTCTGTGCTCATACTTGATTACAGATTGGTCATCAGGATCACTGGGTGGACTTATCTAATATTGGCGTCCTGTGAAATTGCTTGTAATCAACAGAAGAACATCATGACCTAGCAGTGGGTGCCAGGCCAGCTCTTAGATGTCAGGGACTGCTTTCCAGTTTCTCAGATGTAGCACAAGATATTGATTAACTGTCAGACAAGAATCTGTATCTCTAATAAAACACTTATATGATTCTGACTGAGGAAATCTGAAGACCATACTTTGAGAAACATTCCTACTGTAGGAAATAAGGCTGAAAAAGGAGGAGCGGAATGTAGAGATCCTTAAAAAACAGGCTAAATAGGTTTGAACATAATTCTGCCAGCAATAACAACTATTAAAGTCTTACGAGCAAAGAAGAACATTGCAAAGTAAGGTTCAAGATGATGCTTCTGTTGGTAGTGAATAGAAAAGTTAGATAGAGCACAAGGAATGGAAGCAGGAAGAATAGAAGCAGATAGGCCACCAGTCAGGAAATTCCTGCAAGGCTCCAGGCCTGATAAGGCTATGAATTGGATTACAATACTGCCAGTGGGAATAAAAAGAAAGTACTGAATGTGGAAGGGGCTCAATCAGAATCTGAAATCCATTCAAGGGCAGGGACTTATCTTGATAAATTCTTAGCTCCCAGACCTGTGCTTGGGGCACAGTGAGCAACCAGTAATTATTTAAGGACTGAATCAATTAACCAACTAAGAGGATTATATAATTAAATATGGGGGAGAGGAAGAAGGAAAAATCAAAGGTGATTTAGGGAAAGTTTGGAAGGGAAAATTATTTCAGGAAAGGGGGCATCCAGTTTAGTCATGTTTAATCTCTGTGACAGTGAAATATCCAAGAGGAGACATCGAGGCAAAAGATAGCAATGTGGGTTTGGAATTTGAATTCAAGAGAGAGGTTAAGGTAGGGGTTGCAGGATGAATAAATGGGAGGATTGAAGTCATTGGAGCACATGGAATTTCCAAGAGTGGGTAGATGAAGAAAGAATGGAAGTCAGAGTCAGCCTCCTGCTGATTTGCCATGGCAATTCTTGTTTTCTCACTCTTGAGGATGAGTTGGCATTAGGGAAAAAAAATATTTATGTCTACTTTGGGAATACAGTGTAGGTCTTATGAGCATGGTTTCTGAAATCATCAGACAGGGATTCCAGGACATCTCTGTCCCACTAAGCTGTGACTTTTCCTGTATTTAAGCTAAGTTGAAATTTGCTTATCTAGAAAAAGTTGATAATAAACATAAAGCCAAGCTCTAAAAAATGGGCTCAGAAATAAAATTCAAATACAAACCTCATACAGAAATGTATGAATGAAATAAGTAAAGCTTCAGTTTGTTGATTGGACATTTTCATTTTCCCAAAACATGATCTCTTAAGTAGGAGTGGCCATCTTCAGTGACTATAACCTTTCATAGCATAGAACAAAAACTAAAAATTTAAACTTACCCAGTTGCTGCCAAAATAGTAGCATTCTCAGAGCACTTTCCAGAAACTAAGTAAGGAGAAAATAAGAGGGAAAACCCTTTTGACTTGACCAGATAATATCGTATCCAACCCCTAATAGAGTTGTTAAATGAAAGTAAATATATTTGAGATAGTTCTTCCCAACCCAATCTAAGTTTTGTAAAAACGTATTTTCAGACAGCTCAGTTACAGTATGTGCCTTTCTCATTAAAACCTAACCAAAAGGTGGCAATATTCTATTCTATTGCTCACCAGTCCCTTAACTATTACCTGTATATTTTGTAAAATAAATGTCACAACTGTATACATTAAGAAATAAATTCTTGGCTGGGCATGGTGGCTCACACCTGTAATCCTAGCACTCCAGGTGGCCGAGGCAGGTGGATCATTTGAGCTCAGGAGTTCGAGACCAGCCTAAGCAAGGGCAAAACCCCGTCTTTACTAAAAATTAGAAAGAAATTAGCTGGACAACTAAAAAAAAATATATATATACATATATGTGCATATATATATGTGTGTGTGTGTATATATATATATATATATACACATATATATATATAAAATTAGCTGGGCATGGTGTTGCATGCCTGTAGTCCCAGCTACTGGGGAGGCTGGGGCAGGAGGATTGCTGGAGCCCAGGAGAGTTTGAGGTTGCTGTGAGCTAGGCTGATGCCACAGCATTCTAGCCCAGGCAACAGAGTGAGACTCCGTCTCAAAAAAAAAAAAAAAAAAAAAATTAAATTATTATTATAAAAACCACAATAAAAGTTACCAGGCTTCATTGAGAAAATTCGAGATTTACAAGAAGACATCTTTAAAATGCGATCATTATCCATACCTTATTTTTATGTATTATCTTACATTTTTCTCCTAGGGGCGGCATTTTCCAATGCTGTTTAAGGATTTTAGATTCTCTAGTATTGTGTTTTGCCAGCCCAAGTCTTTGACAGTCTCAGTCAAAATTCAATTGATGTCGTGGTTTGATTTTTTTCCCCTAACTTTTTGTTGAAACAGTCTATTTCTCTGGAATATTTTAAGGCTGTTCTTACCATTTCCTGCTGGGTGGGACTTTTTTGGCAATGCTGTTTGCTTAAACTATGAAGCCATTTCAAGTAGACGTGTTTTATCATCCTTTTTTCCCCTTTAGAGGAACCTCCCTATAATTTAAGGTTGTTAATAACCTCACCAAAGTAACATTTCTAATATTTATTTTTCTCATTGGAAACACAGAATGAAAGACAGTGGTTTTTGCACAGTCGTTTTAATTCTAATCTATTGACAAACTACAATGAATTGTGGGTTTTTTTACTTTTTAAATTTTTATTTATTTTGTCATTTGATATACAGTGGGTCCTGATTCATAAACTACTGGTACTACTAGGCTGACACTACTGGTATCTGAATTGTTGACTGCTTACTCTCTCAATGAAATTGTATAGTTCAAGGGAGTTATTTTAAACATAAATATAAATAAAGCTAATAATTTTGAAACTACATGAGAGAAATAGCTAATAATAAATAAAACCAATGATGCCTTAAATATAGTTTATCTATTTTGGGGACTGCAAAACCAAAACACGTTTCCTGAAGTCGCTTTGGAGAGCAAAAAACATTGGAATTAAATCACTTAAACAAGTATTTGGCACATGCATGTCATTATCTTCCCCATCATCATTCTTATCAAGGTACTTTATTCACAAAGAGACTGTGGTTAGTGTGCTCATTTACACTTCATCATATAGTCAAATCTAGTGGCATGCTTTTTGGTAACTTAATGAAACAGAACAAAAACAACAAGAACTACATTAAGACAATAAATACATTGGATCATTGAAGATGGAGGAAAGAATGGACGTCCTTTCCCTTTCCCAGATGTCAACTTGAATGCTGTTTTACAAAAATTATTCCAATATTCTCTGCTCCATTGAGAGAGTTTTCTATTTTGAAATTCCCCAGCAAGGGTATCTCGGCACGCTAACACATTAACACTACCTGTGTTCCAGCGTGATACTCATGAAAGCAGATTAAACTTCCCTCCATCATGTTCTTGCTCCAGCCATGGTCCTAATGTGATCTATTGTTCTAGAGACTTATTGTGTCAAAGAGTGTGGGAGGATTGGGCACCCTGGACAGACAACTTATAGTGCATATTATATTGATGTGAGTGACCACTGTCCTCTCATGCCATGCAACACATTCCTTATTACTCAAAATTGTAGGGAAAGTACTGGAAAGCACTATATTCGTCATTAAAAGGGCTCTACTTCTAACTGCTTTTCTAACTTATTGGGAAACCCTTGGTTACCCTTGGTCTCAGTTTCTCAATGAGCAAAATGCAGAATTTTTAGGCTATATAGTCTCTAAGATGTCTCCTGGATTTAAGGCTCACAGTATCTGTATTTAATGCCAGAATCCAATTGGAATAACTACAAATTTACTAAGTAAAACACTGAGCACTAGCAAGGGGGCTGCACTCCTCTGCTGAGTGATGTTTTGAAGCTCTCTAAACCATGTCACCCTTTCCAAATATCAGAGCATCATACAATTTCCTCTATCCTATTAGCATGGATGCCACGAGCATGAGTAAAATTCCCAGCTACAAAGTTGCTTAGAATTCTTTAGAAATCATCTTTAGTAAATGTGCTATGAGTAATAGCTAACTATTAGAATGACTAAATATATATTCTAACAGAACATGCTAAGGGAGTTACTAGTCTGAAGAAAGAAAAACAATCAAGTGAAAACAATTTTATTTTCTTTGAGAGAAGCCTCAAATGTTTGTCTCATCTATTTTCTAATTTAGTTTTGAAGACTTTGTTTCTTTTCTTTTTTTTTTTTTTTTGTTTTGAGACAGAGTCTCACTCTGCTGCCTGGGCTAGAGTGAGTGCTGTGGAGTCAGCCTAGCTCACAGCAACCTCAAACTCCTGGGCTCAGGCGATCCTCCTGCCTCAGCCTCCTGAGTAGCTGGGACTACAAGCATGCGCCACCATGCCCGGCTAATTTTTTCTATATATTTTTAGTTGGCCAATTCATTTCTTTCTATTTATAGTAGAGACGAGGTCTCGCTCTTGCTCAGGCTGGTTTCGAACTCCTGACCTTGAGCAATCC
>CAUYRT010004322.1:0-44941 GCA_963574885.1 Lepilemur ruficaudatus
TTGGTCTGCCCTCTCTGATCATGCACTTAAGATCAGTCGTGATTGGCTGGTTACATTGCATATTATTCTTTCTCTAATTGGTCCTAGAGTGGTTTCTGCAAGCAAGCCGTTATCTCAGAAGCAGAAATGGGCAATTAGCACGTAGGCAAGCTTTACAAGTATGTCTGCACATAGGCAAGCCTTTACAAGTATGTGAAAATCTGAAAATCTGTTTGTGACCATTTTTGGTCTCTTACATATTGAGTTCTATCCACTGACCACATCAACTACATCCATTTTCAGTTCTGCATACCTGGCACTGAGCAGTCATAGCAATTCATTCACACACCACTGGTTTTCAGCTTAGCCAATTTATTAATGAAAGAGGCAACAGGCATTTAGAGGGATATCCTAAATGCAACCTATGTTTTTAAACCCCCTAAATGTAACCTTTATGAAATGAAGGTGCCACTGAGGCAGGGGCTTTGTTTCAGGCAGTGGTTCAAGGTGCCACTGGGGCTGAGCCTGCTGTATTCTTGCCTATAACAATTCTATTTGACAAGCCAGGCTTGTTGGGCCTTCCCACCTTGGATGTCATGCATCTGTTTGATCCACCCCTAAAAGGGAATATAAGGCTGCATAGCTCAGGTGTTCAGTTTTGACAAGAGCCCAGTAGAATGTTAATACACAGTTTTTCAGAAGGGGTGTACTTAGCCATGTCAAAGAGTCCAGGCATCCAAAACTCCAAGGGCACCTCTGGATGGGGATGGAGGGGCTGCCTCCATTTACCAGGGGCTCCCACCAGCAAAATCATTAGTCATTGGAGATTCTGTAGCTCAAAGTGATCATTAGGGTTGTATGGCCTCAAAAGATACTAGCACTTATCTAAATGGGGCTCTTTCTGGTTGGAAGAATCCACTCTGGCACTTATGGGGCAGGGAAGTTCAAGCACGTAACAGGTTGATTCCTACTATACATTCAGATGCAGAAGGAACAATAATGCATTGAATTGGTTCAATGGGCAATACTCACAAAGTCATGTCAGCTTCCCTTTCTTACTATGAACCTTGCCCAAATCCCGTCAGTTGAATTTGAGTCTCCCTTTTCGCCACGGGACTGAGTAAGATAGTGAAGTGGGCACCTGTATCCAACAGAACCATAAAAGTTTGAGTCTGTCCCTTTCTTTCCCAGAGTCCCCCAACATAACTCAGATGGGCACATACAGCCTTTGGTCCTCCTTTGGGACAAGGAGACCTCAGCCCCATCCCTAGCCATGGTTCTCCTTAAAGAAGCTGACGTCAGGTTAAAGGGGGAGGGAGAAAGCAAGGGTGGGAGTGGGGGCTCCATGCTTGTATGCAAGGCTTTACATCCACTTTTAATTTTGAGTAGTATGGTAGCTGCTTACAGCTCAAACAAATGAAATTCCGATGATTTTGGTTCCAAAAGCAAAGCAAGACCATCTGACAGTATCTATTTTAGCTTTGGGGACCCCTCAGACTCAGCAGTCATGGACACATTGCCTTCAGGCTGGGGCCACTGGGTTTGTACACTTTGGCTGACTCTAGCTTGACTCACAGATTGACAACTTTTTTTAGGAGTTCATCGTAATTAGCAATATCTGCCCCATTACCAAGAAATATCTCTTCATTTCTTGCCTCGTTTTAACATAAAAGAACACTTTTCTAAGGTGGTGAGGCTGACTGCAAGAATTCATCTAGAATTCTCTGGGCCAGTTTCTCATTCTCCAGTAGGTCACCTTTACTGGCATACTAAACTCAATCCAGGGCAGTAAAGAACCGAATACTTGTCAATACCTCATCATCCCTTCCTACAGGATTTTGTTTCAGGGTTATTTCCTTGAGAGACCAAAGTTCCCAGATAGCAATCAAGATCCTGGAGGAAAAATCCTTTTCTATTATCTCTGAATGGATTTAAGGTTAGCAGGACAGACTGCCAGGAGGGGCTGAGCCACAAAATAGCCCAACTGTTGCCATTCTTCCTTAACAAATATTGTGCACCTTGCCATACGTCCCAAGCAAAACAGCCAAAGTTCTAATAATTCACCTAGTTTATGCCTACAAAGTTTGCAAATTTCCCTCTTTTGTGCTTAGTGTAGGTGTGTGTCTATGTGACTATCACCAAAACGGAACTTGCAGGCCACCCAGGATGTATCTTAGTATTAATTGTTACAGTGGGATGGACTCAAAGCTACCTGGTAGACTGGTGAGGAAACTCCTTTCCCCCACCCATAAAAGGGTTAGCCAAAACCAAGGGACCATTTGGTGGCTCTCTCTAAACCTATCTTCTTGAGACTTGGCCTGCAATCGTTGTCTTGTTTGCTCCTCATTAACAGGCAATAAAGTTGAGGATCATGTATCATATGACAGACCTTGAAATTTGGTCAACACGTTTGCTAAAAATTCCCATGGACTTCCTTTAAATCCTGTGAATGGGCCACAAAGCCCTCATCCTCTTCCAGAAAGACATGTCTCTGTCAGCATCCCATCCTCATTACCAAAAACTGTCAATAACTGTGAAGGGTCTGATTTTTTGCTCCATGGCAAACTAAGTTATTCTGCCATTTTCATGGACACTAGAAGAAGACATGAGACTTCCGGGTCACATATAATACAAAGAACTTTATTATTCATGGTACAGCAAGTAGCATGACAATCAACATATTTTTAATCAGTTCTTCCTTATACCCAAGTCCCAGAGGAATGACCTAGATAAGGCCTAGATGGGTGCCTACAGTGGGTTGCATTACATGGAAGGAACCTTGAGCTTAGGGAACCCAAATCTTTTATAATGGGCAGTAAGCATGCCTTTCACTCTGGAGGCAAGACACCATTTTCCAAGGCAGTATGCTAACTTGACCTCTGCTCTGGAGTAGCGGGGGAGGGGCAGATAAGGGAGAGGAAGACATTATCTCTGTTTTCCAAGGTTGCTCACTATACAAACATCCTCAAAAAGGTAGTCCAGGACACAGGAAGTCCAGTGCCTCAATTAGAAAGACATGCAAAAATGCAAGAGATCTATGGATAATTACTTCTCAATGGGTATAAATTGTAAAAAAAAAAAAATGAAAAAATGCACAAGAAGTTTTGCTGTTTGTGCTGGAGTAACTCAGATTTGTGGTGAAATAGTCCACGATTTATATACAAATATTAAAGGACTCTTAACAGATTTTTAAAGCTTCCCAATAACAACTCTGATGATCTTGATCCACTTCACCAACTTACAACACATTAGATAAAATATTTTAGCAAACCATCAAAGGACAACTCCAATATCATAAGTATCGTTTACATTTTCAGTTTTAATTTTCTCCTCAGCCTTTTTTTCTTTTCTTTTAATGTGACTAACTTCACACATAAGTTCAGCTAATCTTCACTGCTGAATGTTAGCCAAAATAGAGTTCTTCTGATAAATCCTCCAGAGAGAGTCAGGGGGGCTGGATTAAAGGAGATTTTAAAGTTATAGAGGTCAAAGCAGATTCCTTTTTGGGCAATTCAGTTTGGCATGACTGTGACATGATTATCTTAGTAAGAACTTTCAAATTCTAGGACAAAAATATACTAAGCACATCCTAATATCCCAAGAAATAGGGCTAGCAGTTACATAAGGGAAGCTGGCTTATCTTAACATTCATCTAGTAAGCCCCATTTTGTTCCATGACTCAGGCTTCTTAAGAGACTGCCATGACAATTAAACCTCCAGCCCCCTTAAGAGCCTGTCTACAATGGCTTATAAAGGAAGGGATAAGAGCCAAATTCCAGGTTGGCCTCAGTTATGTCTAAATGTCAATTTGCTTATCCCACACAGTGAAACATATGAACATCCTGAGGCAGACCTCTTTTAAAGGAATAGGGTCATGTTCCTAGTAAGTTTTTTCACCCTAAAGGATACACAGGAATGTGCTGTCTCTATGATTCTATGGCTAGATAGAATCGCGGATATGTTTATCATTCCATCATAATTCTTTACACTCTAGACCTTATGTTCTCAAACCACTCTGTTTTAGAGAAGATCTCAATGTTTTAGTAAAGTACAGACACCATCAGTCTAGTGTTATTGTGTCCATGTGTATGTTCTGGATTAAGGCACTTTTTTTTGTTTGGATTATAAACCACATTACTTGATAAATATCTGAGAAAAATGGGAGTGTGTAAGTTGGAAATGAAAGTAGACTGCACTTATTCTATGAATATAATCCTTCTAAGAAAAAAGATTCTTGCAAGTATTTAGTTTGCTAAATAACTTTATAATAGAGCAGGACCATATTTTTGCAAAAAGAGCCAAGGTTCTTATTTTGGAATAATTTATTCTCTTTTGGTCAAACAGATCAACAATAAGGCCATCAATTTCCTTGGCAACACCCACCTCCATTCCCACCCCTACACTGCATTAATGAATTTATTTATTTATGCCCTATTTTATCTACAAAGGATTTTTTTTCCTGTTAGAACTATTAACATCAACTTAGTTCCATTATGCTTTTTCAAGGGAGATTTATTAAAATGGTATAGAAAGATCATGTCTCAAAAAAGTCACCTTCAATTTTCAACAAAGAAACATTATGTTTTATTCCATATCTCTTCGGATAAGCACTACTTGATAATATTTCCAGCATAAGATGTCAGCAGTTCTTGTAACACCAAATAACTAAGACCTTTTATTTAGGAGCCAGATTTGCTTATATTGGCATCTAGATAACACAACTTTAACATCTAATTTCCTGATGTTAAAAAAAAAAGTCAAATCCCTGCTTCTTTAATTTATGAGTATAAAATATATTACCTTAAAAGCTATTTCCATGTCTCAAACCTTTAAAGCACATTTTTTTACCCAATAAAATAAACACACTCACTACAATGCATTCAGTGATGTTAACTCATACTCTACTTGCCCTTACCAAACTTGAAATAAGGTTTTTTAGTTATAATCATCATTCTTCACAAATATGTAGGGAATCTCACTATTTGAGTGACTTTTCTCAGCAAGGAAATAGTGGCAACACTGACTTACCTCCCAGAGGCTTGAACAGTTTGAAAATATTTCATCGCTCAATCCTTATATTTAAAAAGTTAGTCATAAGGAAGTTGGTGGCAAGCCGGCCCAAAGCTGGGTCACCCTGGGCAGGAAGTGGCTCAGAAAACTGTAGCAGGTTTTCAACTTTTTAAAAATCTGCTGGCCACTTTGGCTAAACACACCAAAGACCACCTACTCCACACTCTTCCCTCCCAGCTATCACAGCAAAAAAGCACTCACCAGAATGGACAGGAGGGAGGCACTTGAATGAAACACCATCAAGGTAACCGTCTGGATTTTATGTATATTTAATTTATGCCAGAAACAAAATTATAGATTTTGTCATATTATAAACATTAAATAAGCCAGTCCACAGACCACCGAGGGTTCCCTCACAGATGACACTGGAAATTCAAACTACAGGACTAACTGACATGCAGACATTTTGCTAGGACTAGGTGGTATTCCTGCGGTAAGTGCATGAGGAATACAGCAGTAACACATAAAACCAAAGCAATCCTGGAAATGGGCTGCTGTAACTTACGCAGAAAGTAGTAAGATCCCACTGCCAGAAAAGAAAATCTCTCTTTTTAAAATAAGAAGGCTTGAGACCTATGCTCTCAAATCAAAATTAGTTGAAAGTGATCAGGCTCCTTTTTCATTTCTGAGTAACAACTTTAAAATAACTACACAAATTTACACTCTGAGCTTAGCGCCATTTCAGGAATGGGAAAGTGAACTTACTGGTACATATGAAAAGAAGCCTCATGATAGGAAGAATTAAAGTTTAGAAGACCTCAACTAGTAGTAATAAAAAATAATTTGAAATTGTTTTTAAAGCGTTAGATAATTTTTAGGGCAAAGTGACTAAAATTAACGTTGAAACTTTCCAGAATTATTTGGACTAATTTTTTGTGACAACCCCAAAAGGGGGCTAAGCTCTCATATTCCAAATTGAGTCAGATACAAAGTTTCAAATTTACCCCCCATATAACCTCAAAAAATTTTAAATAAATGGTTTATAACAGAAATACTGAAAATAAATCACCCTGAATACTTTTAGATTTTCCCCATTGTACCACAAATCACAACCAGAAACCCAAACAAAATAATCGCTGAAATGTTTGAGTTCTGCTGCTGAAATCCAGAGCTGCAAGACAAGAAAAGGAGAGAGAAGGAAGCAGGTAGCCTGATATCTCTTTGCTTGGGCAGCACTGGGCTTTTGGAGGTGCTAAGCCATGCACATTAATATCATGAGTCCATAAAAATCAGCGGTAACACTAAAATAATAATAATAACATAAATAAAATAGACTCTGGTTAGAGAGGATCCATTTACTGCCGCCCTGCTGAGGTACATTTGACCACCGAAGGCAGGAAAGCTATTAGCATCCTGAATTCATGGGTGTAGTGGTTTTCAAACAAGATATTTTCATGATGGACACAATGTGGACTCAGCAAAGTTTCTCCTTCAAGAAAAATATAGCTTCTATTTCAAAGAGCACTGATTAGGCTTAATACCATTAGGGAACCATCAAGGTTTTGTGTTGTTGTTACTGCTTTTAACTATCAGTTACTTTCTAAACCAAAAATTGTGGGTAGTTAAGTTGAGCAACAGTCAAGGTTTAGGAATGCAGGAGCAAATCCAAGGTACAGACAAGCTTCAGATGTGGACAGGCCTTAAGGAGTCTGGAATCTTTTTAGGTCGTCAGGTCTTCGCCTTTCCGATCATCACCATTACCATTATTACTTCCTTGTCTGCAATTTCAAAACAAAAATCCATTTCCCTCTTCCCATCCTCCCTGACAAAGCACTAAATACTACACGATTTTAGAAATTCTCAATGAGGTTTATTAGCGGCAAAGTAAATCAAGTACAATCAAAAGCCAAATTAAACAAATCCACCTAATGAGTAAATTCTTAACCATTATTAATTGCTTATAGCATATCCAGCAGATATGTTTAAAAAGTCAACAATATTAATTCCTGTTGTAGATTATTGTAAAAAATATAACTGTTTGAGTCAATCCCCATTAATACTTGAAAGTACAAATATAAATTAAATAAGGTTCAAAAAACTTTATAACACATATAACAAAATAGTTTATAAAACAAAGATAACTTTAAAAGAATGGCTTAATTTACTTTGTAGTATTTTTTTTTATATAAAATATTTTAAAACAGTACATGTTTTCTGGATCACATGTGGAAGTTAACATCCAGATGTCTTTTCTAGCAAATCCTTATTCTTTCTACATTGTTGAAATCTTAATTTTCATTCCTGGTTGGATTTTTCTTCCTTGGCAATTCTTTTTGTTACCCCACTGAAATATTTCTCACGGAAGGAATTATGACCTTGGTATGGCAGAAAATGATCACTCAGTAGATGTGAATATTGGTCCCGGTTCTGTTTGGTTGGAAAATACAAAACACAAAGATGTTACAGTTGTTTCTTTAGTTAGCTTGCAACCAAAGCATTCATTTACTCCAAGCAAAATCTCACTCTCTAGTACACATCTGTTTCTTTATTACTTGAATTAGAAATACACAATCACTTTTTTTTGTTTCATATTGATTTTTAAATGTACTTTTTTTTTTTTATTATTTCAGCATACTACAGGGGTACAAATGTTTAGGTTACATATATTGCCCTTGCCCCACTCAAGTCAGAGCTTCAAGCATGTCCATCCCCCAGACGGTGCACACCATACCTATTAGGTGTGAATATATCCATCTCCTTCACCCCCTCCCATCTGCTTGACACCGATGAATGTTATTACTATATATGCACTTAAGTGTTGATCAGTTAACACCAATTTGACAGTGAGTACATGTGGTGCTTGTTTTTCCATTCTTGGGATACTTCCCTTAGTAGAATGGGTTTCATCGAGATCCAGGATAATACAAGAGGTGCTATATCATCATCGTTTTTTTTTTTTTGTGGCTGAGTAGAACTCCATGGTATACATATACCACATTTTATTAATCCACTCATGTATTGATGGACACTTTGGTTGTTTCCACATCTTTGCAATTGTGAATTGTGCTGCTATAAACATTCGAGTGCAGATGTCTTTTTTATAGAATGTCTTTTGTTCTTTTAGGTAGATGCCCAGTAATGGGATTGCTGGATCAAATGGTAGTTCTGCTTGTATCTCTTTGAAGTATCTCCATATTGCTTTCCACAGAGGTTGTACTAGTTTGCAATCCCACCAGCAGTGTATGAGTGTTCCTATCTCTCCGTATCCATGCCAACATTTATTGTTTTGGGACTTTTTTTTTTTTTTTTTCTGGAGACAGAGTCTCACTCTGTTGCCCAGGCTAGAGTGAGTGCTGTGGCATCAGCCTAGCTCACAGCAACCTCAAACTCCTGGGCTCAAGCAATCCTTCTGCCTCAGCCTCCCAAGTGGCTGGGACTACAGGCATACGCCACCATGCCCAGCTAATTTTTTCTATATATTTTTAGTTAGCCAATTAATTTCTTTCTATTTTTAGTAGAGACGGGGTCTTGCTCTTGCTCAGGCTGGTTTCGAACTCCTTACCTTGAGCTATCCGCCCGCCTCGGCCTCCCAGAGTGCTAGGATTACAGGCGTGAGCCACCGCGCCCGGTCAGCATCCTACAACTTTGACAATGCATTCTTTCACAATTTCTCCATCACTGAATGGCTTCCCTTTTCCCCCAGGTATATAAGCTGCTTTATAAGTGTCTTCAGTGGCATTATTTCCAGGTTTTATTGCTGCTTGAAAGAATTGTCTTTGCTTTTGCTTTTCATCTTTTAATTTCTGCAATACAACATTTTGCTCTTCTCCCTCTAATTTAAAATATTTGTGATCTTTATAGTGTTATAATGCTGATGAGGGTTGAATTTCTTTAATGTTCATATTGCAGTATCACAAAGCAAGCAAATCATCTTATCTTTAGCAGAAACAAGATAATATTGCAATTCCCAATCCTCATTTAAAAATCTGTTTTTTCCTTCAGCGTTCTCTTGGTGTTCTTTAACATGATGGGCTGTTAAGCAGACAGAATTTAAAAATACCCTCCAGCTGTGCAACTATTCACAAATTCTGCTTCAAACAGAAACACACTGCATTGTTGCTAAAAGCTTATAACACGCTGGTGGTGTACTCAACTCCCATAAACTCTCGCCAACCAACCTCATGTGGTAGTGGTGCCCATCAGGCAGGGGAAGTTAGAACTAAATCATGAGTGTAGCAGCTGTCAAGTTAGCCCTTATGGCTTCCTTATGTTCTAATCGTGCTGTTCAATCTGGGAGGATTACTTCATTGAAACTTGTTCTTTGGTATTCTAAACACATTCATTTTAAAAATAAAATAAAAATGTAAAAGATGAACAAAAATGGATTGATAAAAATAAAAGGATTTGTTCTGTAAAATTTGGACTCAGTCAAAGGGCCACACTCAAGGACCCAGAAGTCCACGTGTGGCCTTAAGGCTGCAGGTTCCCCACCCCTGGGCTAGGATTTTTGCTAACTTGCTAAGACAAAATATTTTTGCTCATCATCTATGCCTACTCCCTGACCCCCCTTTTTAGGCAGGATAGGGCCATTTCTGATCAGTATTAACCTCTATTCTTTTCAGATCTTCAAGCTGTCCTTGAACAATGTTGGCAAGAGTAGAGATGAGGAAAACGGTACTGAGATTCAATTTCCAAGAATTTCTAAGCAATATATGCAAACTGATGCTTGTTCTACTTACACGCTGCAAAGACAATTTCCATTTCTAAGGAAATGTTCAGTACAAATGTTAATCTCATAATCTTTCTCCTTCAAAGAACTGTATGGAGTCATCTTTACATGTTACTTCTGACAAGAAACAACTTGTAATAAAATAGCATCATATTGTGTAGTGGTTTGGAAATGCAGAGAGACTAGAGAGTCTCAAATGAAAGCATGTACCTTTAAAGACACAATTATTCTACCATAAGCTACAGTCAGAATACAGAATCAGGTAGAATTGGATTTGAATTTTGGGTCCCCTACTTACTAGCTCAGTGGGCTTGGACAAGTCATATTTCTCCAAACCTCCAGAGAAATAGAAACAGTTAACCTTAGAGAATTACAGAAAGGGTTAGAAATAACTGATGTAAAACAGGTAGCATGCCAGACACATTGGAGGGCAAGTAAAATAGTTAGGATTTTAGCATTATCTAATATACTTAATAATTTTGTGGTCTCCTTGAACTGAGAAAATGCTCCCATCTTTTTTTTAGTGGAAATCTTTAACACTCCTACCATGTTGAAGATGACTTATAGGGATGTGGGTTGACCATATCTGTAGGATAAATTCCTAGAAGTGGAATTGTTCAGTCTAAGAGTGTGTGCATTTCTAATTTTGATAAATGTTTCCAGTTGGAACCTATGGAAATTACACTAATTTACCCTCCTACCAGCAAGGTATATAAATTAGGCAGACGCTTAATGAACAAGGCCAGATGACAGCTTCTTTGTAGAAGTTTTATAACATATCTGCAAAGTCTTTAACACACCTCCCAGTGAGAGGTGGGGTTTGTGTTTCCTCCCTGTGAACCTGAGGATGTTGGCTTTGACAGATTGTTGTGGCAGAAGGGATATTTTATGATTTCTGAGGTTACATCATAAAAGGCCATTAGTTTTCACCTGGTTTTCTTTTCTTTTCTTTTTTTTTTTTTGAGACAGAGTCTTACTCCGTTGCCCTGAGTAAAGTGCCATGGCGTCAGCCTAGCTCACAGCAACCTCAAACTCCTGGGCTCAAGTGATCCTCCTGCCTCAGCTTTCCAAGTAGCTGAGACTACAGGCCTGGGCCACCATGCTC
Organism: Lepilemur ruficaudatus; assembly: GCA_963574885.1. Taxonomy (NCBI): domain Eukaryota; kingdom Metazoa; phylum Chordata; class Mammalia; order Primates; family Lepilemuridae; genus Lepilemur; species Lepilemur ruficaudatus. The sequence goes on from CAUYRT010004322.1 coordinate 10,824, forward strand.
GGCTAATTATATATATATATATATATATATACATATATATTTTTTTTAGTTGTCCAGCTTATTTCTTTCTATTTTTTTAGTAGAGATGGAGTCTCGCTTTTGCTCAGGCTGGTCTTGAACTCCTGAGCTCAAGCTATCTGCCTGCCTTGGCCTCCCAGAGTACTAGGATTATAGGCATGAGCCACCATGTGCGGCCTCACCTGGTTTTCTTGAGATACTTGCCCTATGGAGGAACCTGAGACAGAGAGATTGGGTGACTAGCCCAAGGTCACACATCTAGGAAGTGATAGAGCCAGGCACTAGAGCTCAGGTGCTAAACTACATATGCTGCCTATCAACAGGGCCAGGGATCCTCAGTGGGAGTGTCAGTCTGCTCTAGGCTGCCATGTAGGAGGAGCTTTCTATAAGAAAAGGACAGAGGGGAAAAGCTCAGTGTGCCTATCATGAGTGGGATTGGGTGCTTGAAGGGATACTGTACTGTGCCAAGCAGCAGGAGATACAGGCTTAGTCTTTTCTCCCATTTTCTGGTGGTGCAAAATTGGCAAGCTCTTTAAACTCTCTGAGTCTCAATTGTCCTGTCTGTAAAATGGGCCTGAAGTTAGGGGTCAGGAAATCTGGAACAGGACAGACCTGCAGTCAGCGCATGCTGAGCTGAAGCAGACACCGTTGGTCCTCATGTCATATCCCCTCTGTCCATCTCCATCTTCAGCTGCAGCTGCGGGAGAAAGCCCAGGATCCCCCACCCCTACACTCTCAGTGTGTGCCCTGTGTCTTCTCTCTTTCTAACCCTGGACTTTCCCTAATGCTTAGAGAACCCATTTGGTGTTCTTGTAAGGTTGGCCTGAAGTTGATGTGCTTAGAAGCTGCCCTCAATGAATAAGAACAGGAATTTGCAGATGAATGTCCCGGCCTCCTGTCTTTCAGGTGGACAATTCTAGGAGGCACTGGGTACTCTTCCCTGGAGGTTGCCAGGGAATCAAGTCCCCTTGCTCACAGCAGCAACAATCTCACTAACACAGCCTCATGTGGATCTTTCCTCCCACCTGTCTCATACTCCCCACTCCTGCTTCCTGGGATTATCTTCCAAATAAATCACCTGCTTCCAAGTCCCTGTGTCTAAGACATTGCTAAAACAAATTAGAGAAAAGGACATTTCTCTGGGAGGATGCAGCCCTGGGGGTGAACAACTGGGCCAGCATAGGGCAGGCTGGATCCATGTCCTTGGACTGTGACTGTGCCGGGCAGCCTGAATTCTGGTCCAAGTCCTAATCACACAGGGAAACTGGGTTTTTTCTTCTTGACTCTGGTGATCAGCTTATCTATTCCAGCTTTTGAATGGGCTTTGTAGAAGGGCTGACATCTTTAGTTTTTGTGTTCAGAAACCTGGGCCAGAGGCTAAAATTTGTTGAAGGTTCAGCATTTATCCTTCAGATTCAGAAAAGACTTGTCAAGAAAATGCTGCCTGTGGCCTGTGTCATGCAGATCAGAGAGAGGAGCTCAGCTGCTGACAGGTCACATGGCCAACTCATCTCTTCATCTCTGCCCTCGGAGCAGGAGTCCTTTTTCTTTCTCTTTCTCCCAACAGCACCCAGACATTCTCACACCACTCCTGAGCACAATATGAAGGAAAACAGCCTTCAAAGACCAAAGCACAGAATGCTTCCCTTTTTAAAAGGGACCCTGGAGGTTATTTCTGGGTGGTGGGGTTGTGTGTAATATTTCTTTCTCCTTTAGGCTTATCTGAATTTTTAGATTTTCTATTAATACCCTGAAACCTGTATTTTTTTGTGTGTGTGCAACATAAAAGGTTACAAATAAATTCAACTGCATGAGTAATTTGTGAAATAAATAAATGAATCATCAAAACAATTGAATATAGAGACAGCTGATGATATATAATATATGACTATATATAATCATACTCTTATTCCATTCATCAGTTCTTAGTCAAATTCCTAGGACACTGCATACTTGGTCTAAATTCCTCTGCCAACCCCAATCCCCACTACTGATCCCACAGCTGCTTCACAGAAACAAGCTTTAATCTTAGGAACTCAACTTAATGCCAAAGAACAAAGTTAGAAGCAGAAATGGAGTAGCATTGTTCTTGAGGAAGTAGTTTATCAGTGAACCCTGTAAATCTAGCGGGTGTGACTTGTACTCCAGAGCATTTGAGTTTTAGGATAATAATGATAGAAACACCTACGTAGCAGTTGATCTATGCCAGGCCTGGTTCCAATGCTTTTTCCTATATTAGCTCATTCAAACTTCACAGAGACCTTATGAGACTGGGACTATGCTATCCTCATTTTAGATATGGGAAAACTGAAATACAGCTTGATAAAGTAACTGGTCCAAGGTCACACAGCTAACTATTTTAAATATCCTCTATTTTTTTTCTCTCCATGTGATGACCTCTTCCAATATTTCCTCTAGCTGGCCAATAGGGAATTCAATCTCAGACATTTTTGGGGTTTTTCCTCATGTCTACAGGGTCAGAAGAGTATTTTCAGCTTGAGGCAAGGAAGGCGTCCTGAATCCAAGGTGCTCCCACCCAGGCTGGGGCTCTCTGGTTCCATAATGTTCACAGCTTGTTCTCCCTTCTGGCTCCCAGCAAACCAGAGAAGCCCCCCTCTGGGCTGCATGTCCTGCAGACTCACCCTCCTCAGGCCCCCATCTGTTGGGGCTCAGTGGGCACAAAGGGCCTAGGCTGTGTCCTGTGTGGAGACCCCAAACTCTACTCCAGGGGTAGGGTCTCAGGACTTGCTGTCTTCCTTCTCAACCCCAAGTATCAACCTCCGTCACCTCTTTCTGTGAACACCCAACTGTATTCTCAGTTGTTCTGAAACAAATGATTTTTACTTAGTTCCCGGGGTTGACAAGAAGAGGGGATAAAGGCATTTTAATGTTGATCCCTCCTACCCGGGTCGGGGCTGGGGAAGGACATACTAACATTATGTGTATGTTTGTAATTCCTGTTACAAATTCCCTTGAACCAACATGTGAAGTAAGTAAATCAGGAGTGGAGGGAAGCAGAGGCAGGAGAACTTATGGATTAGGAAGTAGAAAAGGCAAGACCTAGGATCACTTGGGGATGATTGTTAAAAACACCTGAACCCCCCTCCAAGTTTAGGGAATCAGAATTCTCCAGAGGACTTTATGCATACTTAAGTTTGAGATGCTTTGGTTTGCAGAGCCCCAAAATTTCTGCTTCACCCATGAACTGGCATCCTACTGTTGACCAAAGGAAGTTAGGCCACGTGTGAGGTCCATCCAGATGGCCAGAGCAAGCCTCCTGGATATGGCCCAGCTGCAAGGAAATGTCTGCGTGGGGGTCGTTTCTGGGGTTTACCCACAGCAGCGTCATCAGAGGGAAAGCAGGTCGCTTGTTAATTGAAGTTTGAAAAAATAAAACTGTTCAGGGAAGTTATCTTAATGTTGGGAATGAAGCAAAAAAGCGATTGCCTGACATTTTAATGCCATGCTGGAGTACTTTCTCATAAGCCTGCCTCAGGGTATTCTGACTCTTAGGGAATGTAATTTTCTTTGATTTACTATTCACAATTGATTAGAACCCATTTGTTTTACTGCTCTGAAAAGTTAGAGATTAAGTTGTATTGAAGTGAAAAGGGACATTTTTTTTGGTCCTGTAGAGAAGATAATCCTAAAGATTACGGTTTTCTTGCCTTGTAGGGAATTAATCAGTGTTGTATCTGACTGATGACTCTTATCTCAGCACGCCTTTTCCCACTGACCATGTAAACCAGGTTTCTCCTATCCTCATGGAACTGGCTTTGTTTTTCTGCTAGTTCCTGCATTAATGAGTTGAATAAAACATTGGCATATGCATGTTATCTATTCATATGAGACTTACGATTGCTAATAACCTGGAAGTTATGCTTTCACAAAGCACACCGAGTGTTTTTAGGAGTAAGGAGTAAGCTGAGGAGATAAACGGGAAGCCAGTCAAGGGGCCAGGAGGTGAATGATGAGGAACACCCTGAGAGGTGGTGCTCTAGAAAGGGTGAGGTGAGCAGTTCAGGGTGAAGGTCACAAACACGACAGGGCTGTCAGATCTCATTCTGGCTGGGTGTGGTGACCCTGGGGTGGACCAGGATTGTTTTAGACACCGTTCTGAACCAGCCACAACACCCACTGCGCTTCCCTCTTGCTATGGCTGTCAGATGCTCAAAGCTAAGTTCTATGCTCAATTGTTCTTCCTTTCCTTAGCCAGCAGTTTTTGATTCATTTTCCCTCTTTCTTGCTTTTTCGTTAACTTGGTCTTTCTCTTTTTGTTTTGGGTTTATTGTTTGAGGTATTATTGTACCTTCTCCTTATAAGCTGTTTAAATTCCTGCTATAACTAAGCAGGGAAATACAATCAATAAAGTAAAGATAGATGATTCAATAGTGTAACCTGACCTAAGTTGATGTGATTGGTCACAATTATTAGGCTTTTTATTTTTATTTTATTTTGGTTTTTGGTTAATATCCATAGTGCCCAATAGAAGCTGGAGCTATAAGTCTCATATCTTATAATTTTACTATCATGTTAGAACAAGGCAAAACTCAGGGTAAATTTAGGCAACTAGACACACATTCAGGCAGTTGCAAATAGGCAGAGTAGCGTCAGGATTAGAGTTAGTTTATAGACCACCTGTTTGGCAAGATCAAGAAAGTGTTAGTTCTTTGTTTTATAGGAGATCTTGATAGCACCTTGCATGAAATAAAGGCTTGACAGAGGGCAGTGTGACAATGTTCTAGAGATAGGATTTGGATCACTGTCTAGGTAGAGTGAGGAGACCAAGAATCTTTCCAAGTCGGGCTGGACACAAAACTCTGGAGAATCAAGTCTCAGGCAATATCCCTAAGGTGCACTGGGCTTGCCAAATTCTTGTATCGTGTTATCTTGTTTGTGCGATGATGGGGAGTGTCTCTAGCAAATCCTCATATCTAGAACATCACAGGTTTCACTAAAGAAAATCTATTTCCAATGACCTTTAGGCTAACTAGCAAAATGGCTGGTGTGGTTGGAGATGAAGACAGCGGAAGCACTGGTGGTAGCTATATCTGCTATGTGGTCTTTTGATTAAATGCTTCTTGACCCCTCAGATTAGGCCCATTCACTTCTCCTAAAGTGTAGAGGAAAACTAAAACCCACATACCATACCATCCCTGGGAAAGTGTTTTAAAGCAGCGCTTTGCAACCTTTTTGGCACCAGGGACCAGTTTCATGGAAGACAATTTTTACACTGATGTCAGGGCAGGGGTCAGGCAGGCAGTGATGTGCAGGCTGGTTCCTAACAGGTTGCAGACTGGTACCAGCCTGGGGCCCGAGGGTTGGGGACTGCAGTTTTAAAGAATTTACCCACCACATCATACCCATAATATGGGAAAATTTCACTGGTACTCTATCTTGCCAGGGTAGGAATTAAATTGTAAGCCAAAAATATCTCTGAATCAGCCTTGATTAAAATTAAGGTTGATAATTTCCATAGCAGTAAATTTGAAAGGATGGTAAGTTGTCAATGAAAGTGCTTTTGGAAGACAGCTCATTGCTTTACATAAATTAAGAAGATTAGGAAATGTTTACATACTAGTTGCAAAAAAATGGAGTTAAAGTTAAATTTATTTTTACCCTGCTTCTTGTCATAATAGAGTTGATTTTTGAGTTAAGTCAATTTTCTAAAAAGGCTATTTCCTGTAATAGTCAAAAGTTTATTGAATATAAGCCTTTGAAAGACCATTGACTAGTAACCTTAAGACAGTTTGTTGGAAGGAATTACATTTGTTAGAATATTTACTAGAGAGAGATGTGTTTATCACTTTAAACTATGTTTGTCATTGGAGGTTGAATTTATGGCCAACTTTGGAATCATTGATCTTATGACTTTTGATCTTGTTGTAAGTAATTAATAATTTTATGAAAATAGAGCATTTTTTTGGAGGGAGGAGTATTCTCCCCTTGCACAAGTTCTACTAAACATTTAGCAGAGAAGGATCCAAAGCAAATTATCTTTTCCCCGCGGTGGATTTGGACCTGTTTTCCTGCAAACTAATGAAGTCATGTAACAGAATTACTGAACATTCTGGGCACAGTTTTGAAAATAATGACATTGTATGAATGACCGAAAAGCCCCAGACTTTGTGCAAAGGTTAGCTATTTTTTTTGTTTGTTTGTTTATGTTTGATTTCTCAATCCTTTATCTGTTTGTTCTTTTGTCATGGGTGCAGAAATCTTGTCTCTCCAGAAAACTAGCTTTTGGGATTAGTCTTGGATTGTGAGAGGCCAGTGAAGTGCTGCTCACACTGAGAATGCTTAGCCAGCATTTGTTGATGGTAACTGGGGCTCTTCTCCATCTTGACAGGAATCCAGTGTTTGGGGGTAGGGATGGAAGAGTATGGTTTAAAGGTCCTTAAAGCCTTCCTCTCTGACCCTAGATGAGGAAGGACTTTATGTATCTATGTTTTTAGGGGTTGAGGGTGGAGAACAAGATTGTGTGTTCTTAAGTATCTCTTTCAGCTTCCAGATCAGAATGACCAGACCAATGTTACCAACTGAAATTTATTCACTAATAAGCACATGCTCTCCCAGTGGGGCCTACTATTGGCTCATGAAGTTGGAATTGGCTGCTAGTATCTTCTCTCCCAAAGACCCCACAGAGATATTCTGAATCACAGACTACATTTATTGCATCATTTCCCTTCTTGCCATTTCTTGCCCATGGAGTGATTAATCGTGAGAGGTGGTTTGCACCAGAGATTCTGCCACAGCCTAGTTTCTACCCAGTTCTTATGGACTATGTGAAGTTACAAATTTGTGACTAGCAGTGCCTGATTAATTCTATTAGGTATGAATGAAACATAGGCCTTTAAGTTTTAGAGCTCTGTAACTGTAACCAAGTCTCAGGAGTTCTTGAGTTTAGCACCAACTCTTCTCTTTCAAGCTTTAAAACTCCCGGCTCCTCAATAACTTCTTCTCTTTCTGAAGTCGCTGTGAACTTTTTGTGTAAACTTCCAGGCTTTGGTTGGGTCTAAACAGTATTAATTTCTTGGTCATGTCCCATTATCTCTGCCCCTTCCATCTCCTACTTTCCCGAGTTCATTCTTTTATTCTCTACCCTCTGCTCTCCCCACAGTGAAGATGAAAATGGAGACAGTTTTCAGATAAAAGAGCAGAGGGAATACAAAGAGAGAAAAGTGGGTAGCTGTGATCAGTTACCCAAGAAAATGACTGTTAATTGCTTATGTATCCCTTGGGCAAATTGTACCACCAATTTGGACATCAGTTTTCTCTGAAAAATAAGGGGTTTGAATAGATAATCTGTAAAATCCCTTCCAGGGCTAAATTCTGTGAATATATAAACATTCACTGCAGCTGGGTGTTGTATTTGGCTCTAGGATTCCTGGTAGCAAAAGAAAATAGGAAAAGCTGTTAAATTATGTGGTATTCATTGTCTGAGAAAGAGAAGTGCAGACTTGCATCTGCAGAGATGGAATAAAACTCAAGTAAGAAAGTATAATATGGGATCCTGGAGAAAGTTTTAAACTGTAGATGCAAAAGTCATAGTAACGATGCTGATTACAGGGCATCAAAGTTCAAATTGAGGTAGTATAAGCAAATAATGTACTATCATAAACAACAACACCCCAGCAAAAACAGAAACAAAACAACACAAACAAAATTGAAATAAAATCATATGGAAAGGGCTAGATTCAGCTACTTGAGTGTCCTCAGGATTTCATCTTTGCTTTCCCCCATGTTTTGGGGTCAGGCTGGCTGCCCCACAAAGCTGAACAGGAAATTCCAGCACACATCTATAAAGCTTCCTAACCAGAGATGTTAAGAAAAAACCTAGGAAGGACTTTGATTGGCCAACCGTGCTGATTCCTGGGCCAACTGTGGCCTGTGGACTGAGTTCTGTGGTTGGCAGCTCCCACTGGAGCTGAAGGTGGAAGTTTCCTGTAAGCAGAGTGGTTACCATTCAAAGCAGGCAAAGAGGAAATGACTGTTTCACTTGGTCATGGTTACTTCCTTTCCTTCTACTCTAGGTTTAGGTCTACCACATAAATTTGCCCTTTTCAAAGGTCTACTATAGCCTTATAGCTCCTAGCTCATTTAAAAAATTCTGACTTAGCTCTTGATTGAAGTTTACTGGCCAAGTCTTCTCAGAGTCTATCTCTACGTGTTTTTCATAGCAATGACTAGCAACCTCAATAAATTAATCTATGCTATGAACAAATTGACTAGAGGTGACAAGGTCTATCTGATGAAGAACGCCAAGGACACACTTGCTGTTCAACAAGGCTAACTTGCTGACTGAGGGGACCACACACCAGAGGAACACAGGCTGCACCACCTGACAAAGGAAGACATGGGCTTATGATAATATTTGGGAGGAGGGTGGGGTTTAGGTAAAAATTTAAACAAAGCAGTGTATGCTAGCTCAAAGCAAAGCAGGACTGTGTATAAAAGGGCTGGAATCAAGCCTGGGCTGAGATGAGAACTCAAGGTCCTGTTTCATCAGAAATTATAAAGTTAAGATAAATGTGGAATGTTATGTGCAAATCTTTATCTGAAGTCTGCACCTGGGTTGGAAATTGAGGCTGTTAAAATGACATAGATCCTCCAGGCAAGATGAGGTGTTTCATTTTCACCAATTGTGATTTCAAATGGTAAAGTTTCTGATCGTCATTGATTTTGGAGAACAGGTTTTATCCTGTTCTTTTGTTAATTAACAAAAGCATTTCTTTTATAGCTTCACAGAGGAGATTCTTGCCCCTCCAATCATCAGATATGCACTTGATCAGGGGCTCTCTTGAAATAACAGCATGGCTTTAAACCAAGAAGGGATTTAAGGTGGAAATATGTCAGTTGCAAGAAGAAGTTGGAGAAGGTCTTTTGGAGTTTAAATATATAATTGAGGTGATCATTTACTAATTTATCCACTCTGCAAATATTTATTGAGATCCTTTTATGTGTCAGTCCTTGTAAAGAAGACATCATTTCTATCCCTGAGCAGCTCACAATCTAGTGAGGGAAATCTCAGTACACCCTGGTGAGAGCAATAGTGACTTTTGGCATAAGTATTTGCAAGAGCAAAGAGGAAGCAGTTGTGGACTCTCGTCTGAGGAATTTGGTCCCACTACTGTTGAAAACAGTCAGTGGGAGCGGGAGGGAAGATTTTCAGGTGAGGAGATTTGAAGTTAGCAAGTATAGCAGACTTTGTTACTCTACATCCCTGCAATGTATCTCTGAGCTCACCTGCGTGGGGACAGTTCTTGAGCATGCACACAGCCTCCCACCACAGCTTCCAGTCTTCCAGCTTCTCAGCCTGAAGGCTTTCTCCATTGCTAAGGGAGCTTACTTAGCCTGCTCACAGGGCAGCTTGGAAGTGCTGAGGACTTCCCAGAGGTAATCTTCAACCACTGAGGGAAGGCAACTGTCTCTCACTGGGACAGTTCTGAGGGTTTCCCAAAGGGTCCCCAGTGGGATCAAACCCCAGTTACTTACAGAGGTAATGTGCTCATTAAGGTGCACTTTTTGGCTTTTCTTTCTTCAGGCCTTACTTTCCTTATTCCCTCTCTTGCTTCCTTGGATCACTTTCCAAATGAATCATCTATACCCAAGTTCTTACCTCAGGGTCTGCTTTGGGGGAACCCAAACTAAAGTAGCAAGCTTCTCCCCTGTGAGAGAATAGCACACAAGGAGAAGTAGGAAGATGGCTTGAAGGTCAAGGGGAGGAGACAGAATGGAGAAAAGTGAATGCATGAAGCAACAGAAGAAATAAGGACCTACGTACTTAACCAGGTCAGTGTTGGAGAGAGTTCAAGATCTTGAGCCTAAGGTCATCTGGGGATCCAAGCTGCTCCTAAGGGCCCTGGAAGAATGAAAGAGAGAGCAGGAAGAGGATGTTGTTGGGTGGGTGAGTCAGAGGGGAGAACATGACTTCTTGGGCAGAAGAAAGGGACACAAGATGGAAAGCACTGGTTGGCATTAAGCATCTGAGCGTAACTGTTTTTGCTGAAGACTTTTATGCATGAGAGCTTATTTCCCTGAGGGAATCAGAGCATTAGTAAACACTGCTTCTCAGCTATATGCTAAGTGACTTTATTTCTAAGCAGAATAAAACTTTCCCCCTTGTTATCCCGTCTCATGGATAATTAAGAGGCCATTGATGAAGAATGAACTAGTTATCATTTTGGAAGTATTCCTCTGTGTAGAGGGCTCTCTAGGTTTTCTGTCACATTTAATAATCCTGGAGAAACAGAGAAGCATGAATTTAACTCAGTTAATGATAGACTGTCTTTCTCGTGACAGTTTACTTCAGGAAGCATGACTGTGTAGCCCTGGTAGGCTACTTAAACTTTCTTAAACCCAATTTCTCCATTTCCATCAACAAAATGAGCAGAATAAGAGCTACTCTACTGGCCTCTCTCAGTTTTGGGGTGACAAACATGGCGATATTAGCAGAGTAACTTACAAAGCAACAATCAATTGGAAGTGAAAATTAAATCAGGTGAATGAACTAAATCAAATAATATAAATTAAATTACACAAAAATAAAAGAACTGTTGACTCTGAGTTTCAAATTAGGGGGAATTCTTTTCAACTCTCACATATTGGATTGCCAAGGTTTATTTTATTTAAAGAACACCTGAAGAGTACTTTCTATGTGCACAGGTAAAAATGTTTTAAAATAATGAACTCTCAATCCTGGTAACACTATGAGACAAGTACTATTATTGCTTCTGTTTTACAAATGGGGAAACTGAGGCACAGGGAAATGAAGCAATTTGCCTAAGATCCACTAGTAAGTAGTAGATCTGGGATTCAAACCCAGGCAATCTATCTCCAAGAGTCCCTTCATGTAACTCCACTACACTCTGCTGAGGATGCTGTGAGATTGGTTGGCTAAGAATATAAGAAGTGTTCTTTGCTCCACTTGGAACCTCTCATTCAACGGGATTACTATGTTGTTCTTATTTTCAACAAATGGACTTTCTTAGAGTCAAAAAGCAGAAATGGAATTGAGAGTAGATAATTTTTATGGACACCTTTGGAAACGGAGTCAAGTTTGGGGGAGGGAAGTCTGATGTTCTGCTCTTTTTGGGAGCATGTAAAATATTTTCAAGCCAGGCTGATTTTATCAGGCAGATATGCTCTCCAGATATTTGAATATTTTTGTATGCCTCAAGTGTTTATCGGGTCATCAAATTCATATAAAAATACAAGCAAAGACATCCAGAAATGTTTATGATCCACCAAATGTGTAAAACGGAAGTTCTACCCCATGCCCTACTTTCTCCTTTTGTAGTCACATCTGGACAACTTTAAATAGTGAAGTATGAGATATACACTGAGTGTTTACAAAATTCTTACTTAGTTGGGTCAGCAAGACCATTTTCCTTGCACAATTGAAGCAATGTGGCAACATTTCCCTCTTTATTTTTATAAAGCTTCTATTGATCTGGGGAAAGACATAGTTGTGTTTTCTTTGAAAATCTACTTTGTTGAGATATAATTAAATACAGTGTGATGCACCTATTTTAAAAAAGGCATATTTGTAAATTACAAGGTCTCTTTTTCTCTCTAGGTACACATCTAGGATGGAGACTTGGAAGATGTTTTGGGGGATTGTCTTCCTTGCAGCTAGTTTTGGATTCATCGAGTCACAGCGGATTGGTAATGCATGGGATTCTTTAAGCCAAAAACAATTACCTTGCCAGGAACCTAGTGGTAGTGACAATCTTGAAAGAAAATATTACAGGAGCTTCATAATTAACAAAAGGGAACTGATTCCTTAAACGAGAATTTAGGCAGAATCTGGAAACTTTTAGTGAATTGTGAGCATTTGATTTTCTTTTCAATGCTTAACCCCAAATGACAAAAAAAAAAAAAAAAAAAGACATTAAAAAGTACCATATTCCTGAGTGTGTTATCGGGCTCTCAAATGCTTTTGTAAACAAGAGTCTGTTATGCATTCTGTCTTTTCTCTTTGGGGGGGGGCCTGTTCTGAAGGGTAATTGTCACCCCAAGATGGATAGTTTCACAGAATGCCAGTGACACCTCTGCAATTTTTTGCAGTTATTTTAACAGATTCTTGGGACTTTTCAAGATGAAAGTCTCATCAAGAGAAGATTGTTTGAGTAGCCTGAAGCCCCACTGAGACAACAGTGAGGTTTTAATATTCAAATATAATTACACAGACTGTCATTTGTTGGGAAAAAACATGCAAGTCTCTCAATTTTCCTTTTGGCTCTGGCTCTGCTCACTTGTGAACAGAAGCTGTGACAGCCTTTTCATGTTTCCAACATCTTCTAAAACTACAAAGAACGAGTGGAGGGGTTAATAAAGTGACAATATATGCAAATGTTGTACATCTCTCAAGTTGCACATGAGGGAACACAAACTTACTCGGTTCAAAAATATTCTACAGCTGTGAGGTTTCTTCTGATCAGAAAGATCAGGGAACCATTTTAAGACCTGCATTTGATCACTCCTGAAAGAGATGTTAAGGGGACAAACCAGTCAGCCATCCCTGGAACGGTCCCTGAATTCTCTCCTCCCAAAAAGATTGCATTTGGGGGGCCAAAGGGAAGTTAAGCCGAAAGGAGCTGACGTCCACCTGCTGTCTGCCTTTTCCATGCCCAGGCTCCATTTGGCTTTCCGACCAAGGTTAGGCAAACTGCTGAAAGGTGGGACTCAGGACTCCAGAAGTGACAAATGGATTTAGTGTCCCTGGATTATACCAATTCCCCCAGACCTCTCTGTTTAAACTCTTACTTTGTCTTTGCTTTCTGTATATGGATTTTAAATTTAATCTCTATGGCAGCTCAGGGCATGAACTGGATGTCAGTAGACCTCACTCCTGAGTGAATTCTGGCTCTTTGAATGAACTTATGAGTTACTCCGCCTTTCTAGGTCTTATTTTCCTTCTCTGTGAGATGTCTGCATTGGATTCCTTATTCTATACTTGTGCTGTCCAATACAGTGGCCACTAGCCACAGGTGCCTATCTAAACAAAAACAAATTAAAATTCAGTAAAATGTATAGTTCAGTTTCTCAGTCACACTCACTACGTTTCAGTGCTCAGTAGCTATAATATTGCATTGCATAGTCTCATAGTATTATTTCCAGCACTAAAATTTTGATTGTCTTGTTTTCATTAATGTGCAAGATTTCCATCTCTGTAAGTGCTGTCCCCTCCCTCCCTCCTTCCTTCCATCTATTTCTTCCTTCCTCAAATATATTTTGGGTTTCTGCTCTCTGCTAGATACTTGTGTGGTGGGCAAATAAAAGATGTAGTTATCTTTTCTCATGGAGCTTGGGGTTTAGTTGGGGAAATTGCCATTAATTAAATAAGCACACTAATGAATGTTACATTACAAACCAAGATAAAAGAACATGATTTTTATGGGAATTTACCAAAAAAAAAAAAAAAAATGAAGACGAAAGAAAAAGAAACTTGGAAGGAATAAGGGCATGTTAAGTCCAGTGGTAAGTGGGAGTGTGGAAAGTTAGAGACACTGGACAAGGAAGCTGGAACAGAGAGCAAGGAGAGAGGGCGGGAGGATGTGGCCACAGGGACAGAGCAGGACCAGCTCAGATGGAGAGGGCAGAAAGATGAGGCTTCAAGATAGTGCAGGGTCAGCACAGGTTAGTATTTTAACCCTCTGGCACAAAACAAAGTGCAAGACATGTTTAACAAACGTGAGATTATCATTCTTTGGCTTTTCTGCTACTTTAAAACCATTTTTTAGCTAGTTTCTGCTTTTATTTCTCCTCTCATCACTAATTTATGTTCTCCTCCCACCATTACAGATAATCAAATTGGGAGGTATGGGTGGAGGGGGCAGAAATCATGGAGGTTGCAGAGGAATAGATCAATCATAATTACCTCTTCTTCCTTCTGTCCACACGTGCACTGTGCCTAGTCCACATTATGCTTCTTGTCACAGAAAAGCAAAGTTTGAGTTGAATGAGACCAGGTCATGTGGTCAATCCCTTAGTCTGGAGTGACACGATCTGAGAAATAGAGGGATTAGAGATTTGCTCAAGCCCTGCAGCTACTTGGTGTCTGCTCCCTTCTATGCTGGAGGCCAGGATGGGCCCAGGTGGGATACCAGTGGGCCTGGCCACTGTTGAGATGCTAGTTCCTGGGATTGTATTTGGGGCTGGGGAGAAGCAGCTGCACAGCAGCTTGAGTTCAGGGAGCCAAAGGACAGATATGAGCCACAAGGATGGGAATACCAGGGACCACACTAAAAGAGGCTGGTGGTGGCCAGGGAGTGCAGAGGTCAAAGCTGGAAAACTGATGTCTTAGGTCAGGTTCCCTGGAAGCAGACTTGGGGACAGGGATTTGGGTGCATTATTTTGAGAAAGTGCTTTCTAGGACAAATCTGTAAGGCAATGAGAGAAGGGGGATAGAGTCAGGGAAGAAGCCAAGTAGGAATGCGGCCATTGGTAAAGTCAAGCCTTGGCCTGAGTCATGAGAGGTGATGGAGCATAAATAGCACCCTAGAGTTGTTTCACTGAAGGCAGTGGGCCAGGTGTTTGTATCTCCATGTTGATCAGACAGTGGCCACCAGGGTGGCAGTGGTGGTGGTATAACTTCCCATGCGTCTCCAGATGAGGCCACTCCCTTCAGCCAAGCTCAGGTTTCTGGAGAAAGTCACAGATGTGAGCAGTAAGCTGAAGCACTTGAAGTGGCTAGGGGACAGGTGTGCCGGCCAGATCTAGGTGGGTACCAACAGCACTCCCTACCGTGGAAAGCTGAGTTCTTTCATTAAGCACAGGGGTTGAGTGGAGAGCCAGGGCGAAGGATGTAACTGAAGGGTCATATGTCTGTTGGAATGCAACAGAGGGCAGTAGGTGAGCAAGGGGAGAGGGTGGCCATAAGGAGGCAAAGGAAGCTGATGGTGTGCCTGGGCTGCGTGCATATGACTATCGTCAGAGAGCTGTGCAGCCAGGTCTGTGGGGTGTAAAGGCACTGTATTGGGAGAAATGGAATTCCAACCAGTAGCTGTCAGTTTTCTAATGTTTTATCTTAAAGTGACTCTCTTTCTCAGTCTGTAGGGAGGCCTCTGTGGGAGATGTGTTTCTGGTGGACTCCAGCATCAGCCCCCAAGAAGCCCGCAATGTGAGGAATTTCTTGTATGTCCTAGTGAACAGCTTCAATGTCAGCAGAGAGACCATTCGTGTGGGTCTGGCCCAGTACAGTGATGTGCCTCATTCAGAGTTCCTGCTCTCCACCTACCACCGCAAAGTCAACGTGTTGAGACACATTCAGCAGTTTCAGTTTAAGCCTGGGGGCAAGAAGATGGGCCTGGCCCTGCAGTTTATACTAGATCACCACTTCCAGGAAGCAGCAGGGAGCTGGGCAAGCCAAGGGGTGCCTCAGGTTGCCATGGTGATCAGCAGTGGCCCAGCTGAGGACCATGTCCGTGGACCTGCCGAGGCATTAAGGAGGGCAGGCGTCCTGCTTTATGCTGTTGGCGTCAGAGATGCAGTTCGGGCAGAGCTCAGGGAGATTGCCAGTAGTCCCCAGGAGAATTCCACCTCCTTTATTCCCCACTTCTCTGGCCTGGGCAGTCTCGCCCAGAAGCTGCGGCATGAGCTCTGTGCTACTTTGGCAAAGGCAGCTCAACCTGTTGACCACATCTTTCCAGGTGCAAAGGCTTTTCCCTTTTTATTTCTGATCTGGAAGTCATGAAACTCAGAACTTTATCTCTTATTCATTCCTCCCACTGTCCTTTTTATTTTCCATGTGTGCATGTTTAATCTAAAATTAAAATTTCACTAAAGCATCTGTACTCTATGCTCCTCTCCAATCACTGACCAAAGACCAGCTCTTTGTGTAAATCCTGTGGGCCTTATGCTGGTTCCATATGCTAATCTAGTATAAGTCCATTATTAAATGAAAATTTATTTGTTCCTAGAATGATATTATTGTTCCTAGATTAATTACCCTATTGCCAGGAGAGAGGGGAAATGGGCAGTAGATCCCCCCGGAAAGTTGCTTATATTATTGCCAGTATGTCTGTATAATGTGCTGGTTAAGAGGGTAAATTTAGGGAAAAGAAAGATCTGGGTTCAAATCCCAACTTTCCACTTTCTATGTCTTCTTAGGCAAGTCACTTTACTTCTCTGAATTTAAATTTTCTTCATAGGATAATAATTCCTGTCTTAGAGAGTTGTCAAAAGCATTGGACAAAATTGTGCAAGTAAAGTGCTTGGTACAGCGTCTGGCCAGCCAGAGGCGCCCATAGCATTACCTGTTATTATCTGTCATTACCTGTGATAAAGATATATCTGTCATCAACTCCGTACTTCTATTGATCATAGGGCATAAACTGGTAAAAATTCTTTATAAATTAGTCACTAAACTCCATAATAAAGCATACAACTTGGAGCAGAGAAAGAGAAGAATGCTTGTGGTGGCCATCAAAACTTACAAGACGATAGAGCCTTTGCGATTTATTCATTATTTTGGTGTTTCTATATAGGGTAGGTGAATTGGAGGAAGTGCTAAAACTTTTGACCCATTGATGCAGCAGGGTGTGGTGGTAATATTGCATTTGTGTGGACAAATAAATATTGTATACCTTACCTTTGTATAGCACATCAAGATTTACAAAGAGGTTTTATATACATAGTAACAACTACCACTGTGCGGTGCCATATAGTTTTAAAAACTTGTTTACATTACTCACCTGATCCATCATCTCAACTTTGTTAGATACATAGGGTAATTAGTACTATTATTTGCATTATTCAGATGAGAAAACTGAGGCCAAAGGTTAACACAAGTGGATGGCAGAGCTAGGAACTTGATCCCAGGTCTTTTAAAGCCGTCCAATTCCGGTAGAGCAGGTGTGTTAGGTTGTGCTCCCCAGAAGCAGAGCCTGAGACAAGGATATGAATACATCTGATTTGCTAAGGAAGATAAGCTCCCAGTGGGAGTAGGAGGGCAGCAGTCAGTAAGGATATGTGTTATGCAGGACAGAGTAGAGAAAAGTAAGGAAGGGTGTGATCTCGGGCAAAAGTTCTACGAAGGGCTTAATCCTGATCCTGCACTGGAACTCAAGAGTGTATGTTATGCATCAGAGTTGTCTTCACTCTGAATCTGGGTCAAGTTGGGATCTGGGCTTTTACATATTGTGAACAGCTCCAGTAGCTAGAGGGAAGTCTTCCAAAGAGCAGTGCACAGAAATGGTAAAAAGAAATGCAAAAGGACCCAGGCAGAGCACTGATGTTTTCTGCTATGGTAGATTATCTTATTTTATCCTCTGTGAGAGTATGAGAGTTGGTGTCAAGATTTCAGTGCTGCAGAGAAGAAAATTAAATCTCAAAGGGGTGAGTGATAAATAGATCAAGGGGCTACTAAGTGACAGAGCTGCAGTGAGATGAATCAAAGAACAGGGGCTATGTTCCAGCTTTCTGACCTGTGGGTACCAGCGTACTCCTAGAGATTAGATTTCCTTGTCAAAAGAGAGGAGGCTGATGGCTGATTCTGAGTGGGAAGAGGCCATTCCCTTTCTCAGCATGCTGCTAAATTTACAGAAGTATTTTTCTTCATAATAAAATTCAAGGGATTGTCCAAGTGGATTTCAAGGTCGGAAGTAACAGTAGAGTATGTCTGAAGCATTGGAAGAGAACGGAGTGGAGGGAAGGAAAGGCGTGGGGAGATGACACTTCTCTGAGCACACTGTCATTTGGGGTGAAAGTAGTGTCTGAGGACCACTGAGTACAGGCTGCCTGCCATGGCTTTCTTTTCTCCATTGGTTCTAAGCAGTTTGAACCTGCTCCATTGGTTCTGAGCATTTTGAATGAAGACCCAGTGACCCCCATCCCTTTTGTCCTCTCTCTTATAGCTTGCAGAGAAGCAGCCCTGGCAGACATTGTGTTCCTAGTGGACAGCTCAACCAGCGTCGGACCCCAGAACTTTCGGAAGGTTAAGAACTTCCTTTACTCCATTGTCTTGGGGCTTGACATCAGCAGTGACCAGGTCCAAGTGGGACTCGTTCAGTATAGTGACAATATCTACCCAGCCTTTCAGCTAAACCAATACCCTCTGAAGAGCATGGTCTTGGAGCAGATCCAGAATCTGCCCTACCGCCCAGGAGGCACAAACACGGGGAGTGCCCTGGAATTTTTCAGGACTAACTATTTGACTGAGGCAGCTGGCAGTCGGGCCAAGGACAGAGTTCCTCAGATAGTGATCCTGGTGACAGATGCGAAGTCAAATGATGAGGTCCAAGAGGCAGGTGATCAGCTGAAAGAAGATGGAGTTGTTGTATATGTGGTCGAAGTCAATGTCCAGGATGTCCAGGAGTTGCAAAAAATAGCCAGCAAGCCATTTGAGCAGTTTCTCTTTAACACTGAAAACTTCAACATCCTGCAGGATTTCTCGGGACGTATTCTTCAGAATTTGTGCTCAGTGGTGGAGGGTAAAATAAAAGGTGAGTAGCTCTGTTAAAACCCAAGATTCCAACCATGCCACTTCACTACAGTATGAGGCAGAATACACTGGGTGTAGAGGGAGGGCAGGAGAAGAGATGTTCATAATCACTGGAAAACCTGGGGGTACTTTCTGGGAAAACGTGGGGGTACATCTGAGCTGGGGACTGAAGGCTGGATGAGGTTCTCGTGGGTAGAAAAGAAGGGAAAGAACATCTTACCATGCTGTTTAAAGGAAATGACATGGGTTTTAAAAGCCAGAAGCCCTGTTTTTCAATCTTGCCTTTGCCACTTTCTAGTTATGTGAGCATACACAAGTGGCTTCACTTCTTCACTTCAATTTTCTCCTGTATGCAAGGAAGATAACAACATTTGTCTTGTAGAATGGATAAGGAGGATTAAATCAGAAAAAAGTGTATACAAAGCTCTAGCACAAAGTAACTGCTCAGTAATTGTTAACTTCCCTTGTCTTCTCCATTGGTTGAAAAAGAATAATTGAAAGGTACTTTAGTCTAATAAAATAGACAACAAGGGCAGCAGGCTACAGAGGGAGAGAGCTTTTGATGGAGTCCCACACAGAGGAGGGGAAGGTACAATATATATAGAGTAGTATAAACACAGTACTTCTCCCTCTCATATTGCCCCCACAGAACCATCGTTATGTGCAATTCGCATGAGGGCTTGATTTGATTTACTTTCCCCTTTGTGTCTTTTCCTGCCCCATCCTTCTGTCTTTATTTCCGGAATTCACCAAGACCTATGCAGATGTGGTCTTTCTTGCTGACACCTCGCAGGACACATCACAGACCAGTTTCCAGTGGATGCGGAATTTCATCTCTGGAGTGGTTGGCATGCTGGAGGTCGGCAGGGACAAGTACCAGATTGGGCTGGCTCAGTATGGTGATCAAGGTCACACTGAGTTTTTGCTCAGTACCTACAAGACCCAGCATGAGATGATAGTTCACGTCAACGAGCACTTTGTGCCTCAGGGTGGCTCCAGAAGGACAGGCAAAGCTCTGCGATACCTTCATCAGATCTTCTTCCAGGAGGAAGCAGGAAGCCGGTTTCTTCAGGGCATTCCCCAGTATATGGTGGTCATTACCTCGGGCAAATCTGTGGATGAGGTCCAGGATGCTGCACAGAGACTGAGGCAGAAAGGCGTGAAAGTTGTGTCTGTGGGTGTGCAGGACTTTGACAGGACAGAACTGAAAGGGATGGGTTCCCCAGACCTTATATACGAGATGTGGGGAGAAGATAGAGTCAGACAGGTAACGCAAGATGTGAACATGGTAATACAAGGGACTGCAGAGCCGGGCATCAGGATTCAGGCTCTGGAACCTGTAGAAGGTAAGGTTTCGTCTTAGGGTATTTTGGCCATTGGGAGATCTCAGCGTAAGAGGAAAGTCTGAGTAAAGGGCAGAGAAAGGGGCATTCTGAATTCCTCAGTCCTGGGACACTGGCACCAGTGGATGGGGAAGAGGAGGAGGCATGGGATACTTCAGGCACATACCCTGTATTAGTTACCTATGGTTACAATGATGCTGCATAACAAACCATCTGAACAGTCAGTGGCTGAAATGAATCATTTATTCTCAGAGATCTGCTGAAGGACAGTTGATCCTGGCTGGGCTTATTCACAGATTTGGGATTTGGCTGGGGGCTGGTTGATGTAGGTTAGGCTTTGCTCCACATGTCTCTCATCTTCCTCCTGGGGTCATCAGGCTAATCTGGGCATATTCTTCCCATGGTAACTACAGAGGTACAAGAGAGAAACCCAATAGCATAAGCACTTCTCAGACCTCTGCTGCATCATCTGCTAACATTTCACTGGCCAAAGCAAGACATTTGGCTATGTCAACATCAGTAGAGTAGAAAAGTATATTCTTCCTACAGAAATTAGGGGTAAGGAGAGAATATTTCTGAACAAGAATCTAAACTACTATATACCTTTTCCAGAAGAAGGGGCACTCAGGCTTCTCCCCAGAGATTAAATAAAGTCTTTCCTTAGGTTGGCATTTAAGACACTCAAGAGAGATGCTACTGGCATTTTGGGTAGGACAAATAATAGTGTAGGATTGTCCTGGGCAGTGTCAGTGGTTTAATATCCCTGGTACCTGGCCAGTAACATCCCTGAATCATTATGGCAATCCAAAGCACCTCCATGTATTTCAAAAATGTCCATTGGAGATGGGTACCACTGTTGATTAAGAACCACCGAGCCTTACCTCCTGCTAAGTCTTGTTACACATTCTATTCTCCAGCTAAGCTGAATTACTCATCATTTCCTGTATAAAGGTCATGCTTTCCCACTTCTGTCTCTACCCTTGGATACACTATACGATTAGCCTGGAATGCCTACAGTCACAATTTGCCCCTCAGTTCTTAAGTTACCCTCTTGGTGAAGCATCCTTTGATCCTCACAACTAGAAGTGAACAATTTCTTCTTACTCTGAGTTGTCACAGCTCCGTCCAGACCTGTCAACATCTAGAGCTTGGGGTCCTTACAATTTTATGGGCAAAAAAGACAAACATGTATGAGATAAGAAAATTGTGCCAGTCCCTTAATAATGAATGTTATTTTAATATTAATATATATAGAGAAGGGAGGAGGGCACTCCTGGCAAGGGGAAGAGCCTGGCAAGGGTGTGGAAGTAGGGATGGTTTGAATGAATGTGAAAGAAAGGGAAAAAGCTGAGCCAATTGATATCATGGGGAGGGTTTAAAAGTAGTGAGAGATGAAGATTGGATTAGGTAGGGTAGACCCCAATTATATCCCAAAGGCACTGGAAGTCACTGGAGGCTTTTAGTCAAGAAAAATGACATGACCAAAGTGGTCTTTAAGGAAGCCTGCAGTGGGCAGGCTGGATTCCAGATGGCACCTTAGGTTCAGGAAGACTTTAGGGCTGAGCTATCATCTGGCCACATGGGGAGGATATCTGGGCCCCATCCAAGGGTGTCTCTGATAAAGAGGAAAGAGGGTGAATCCTGGAGACAACTTGAAAGAATAACAGCACTTGGTACCAGAAGGTGAAGGAAGGGGGAAGTCAGAGCTGTTTGGAGTTTGTAGCAGAAGTGTTTTAGACTTGCCGAAATCATGGACAACACCCGCTTTTAAAATATAGGATTGAATTTTGATTCTTTATTTAAAAAGATCACAGGACATTTCAGGACTCCAAGAGACCAAAGAAAAGTCAAAAGGTTATTCTATTTCCCCTAAATGTTGTTTTACAATATTCAGCTGTCTACACACTGGTTTCAGCCTTCTGCATATGTGGTTTTGGCCCTCTGCTAGGGAGATTTCTTTTTTCATAGGTCAAAGCAGATCTGGACCTTGTTGGTATGTGGACATAGAGAGGCTCCCTACATTAGACACTGCTCAAATAGAGAGGGAGGTGTCTGAATTCCTCTTGGCAGGGAGTTTATATGTCATTCCTTCATTTGAGGCAGGTTGGAGGGAAGGTTCTTTTATAGCAAAATGAAAGAGCCAACTAGCCCAATATTTGGACAAAGATTTTTCATATGAACTCACAACATTCATGACATGACATTTATCAGAGAAAGGTGCAGAAATTAATAGCCACGATTTGTTATTTTCATCTTTTACCAAGATAGAGGAAAAAGTATTAAATCAAGTAGGCTCCAGGTCTATAAAAGGATATATTTATTTTCAGGGTCTCTTGAAACTAGAGAATGAAGAAAAAAACTAATCTTGACTCAGATGCTTTTAATGGACTTAGATAAAGTGAAAAGCTGTCTTAAAGCACTATGTTGTGGATAATCATACATTTACATATTTTGCAAGTGATAAAAATACGCTTCCATGTAAGAAATTTTGAAATGGGTATGAACCCTGTGACGTTCTTTGATCATGATGTCAAATTAAGGCTTCTACTAAATTCTAAAATGTCTAAATGTAAATTAGCATAATATATAATTATAATTTATAATAATAAATATATTATAGTATGTAAAATATATTAAAATACAACTTTTATATATGAATGTTGTCTTTTTACCCTGTTCTCATGCTAAAGTTCTTCTTTCTGATTTTGTTTTTTGTTTGTGTGTTCACAGCATGTCCAACTGCTATCCCAGCTGACTTAGTGTTCCTCATTGAGGAATTTAGCAGGGTTAGGCAAGCCAATTTCCAACAAGTTGTCAATTTCCTAAAGACCACTGTCAGCTCTCTAAGCACTCGTCCTGATGTTGTGAGAATTGGCTTGGTCTTTTACAGTGAGGAACCACGACTTGAATTTTCACTGGACACATTTCAGAATCTGGCCACAATCTTGGCACATTTAGACAAATTAACCTACCGGGGAAGAAGAGGAAGGACAGAGACTGGTGCTGCTTTAGATTTCCTAAGGCAGGAGGTTTTCATTCGGGAGAAGGGCAGCCGGGCCAACCATGGTGTACAGCGGATAGCTGTGGTCATCACGGAAGGCTTCTCCCAGGATGACGTGTCCAGACCTGCTTCTCGTCTTCAGAAGGCAGGGGTCACCATCTACACGGTGGGCACCCAGCATGCCTCAGACAGTAAGGACCTGGAGAAGATAGCGTCGTATCCTCCTGGGAAGCATGCTATCACTCTGGAATCCTTTCTGCAACTCTCCGTAGTGGAAAGCATGCTTACAGACTAGCTCTGCCCTGAGACTGTGGGCAAAACACCTTTTGTTCCTTCTGCCCCACGAAAAGGTAGGAGAGCCTTTTCCAGATTTGATCTATTTTTTTTAAAAAAAAATTTAAGAAGTCTTTACTTGCTCCCTAAACCTGTCTTCCCTACCCCTCAACAACGAAAAGATTTTTGGAGTCAATTCATTAAAAAACAGAAACCTAAAACTTCTAAAATCTTTTTTTTTTCTTGATTATAAGCAATGCAAAAGAATCTGAAGTGAATAGTGAACACCCTTACCTCCTTCTGTCTTACCTTCATCCCTTCTAGCAGTCCCATGAAGACATGTGCATATTGACAGTCGAAGCCCTAGGGAAATGAGTGTGGATTGATCAACTCTTAAGTCATCTAAAGCAGGAAACCACTTTTAAAAAGATACAAAGGTGGTTGAAGTTTTAAAAATTTAACTTAATACATATAAATGAACATTAATTTGCCAATCTTTTGATGTAGGGCTAAGTTTCTTTGAGTGTGAGCCCTGTTGATTGGTTTTCTGTGTATTTTCTTTCTAAACCATTCAATAGTACATTATCTATAATTTCTAGTTTCAGTTTCTTTAAAGTGGGAAGGGAACTTAGCCACTCTTGATACAATTCAAGTACAGAAATCCTTATTGATTTTTATCATCTCAAAAATGCAATCTGTTGTAGTGCGATCTAAAATACCAGCAATTTTTTTTTTAACAACTTACCTTTATTAAGTCTAAGCAGTTAACCTGGTTTGCATAGATGCAATAAACCTCTTTTATTCACATCCACATCTTATTGATTTGCACAGTTTGATTAATTGTGTAATTATGATAACAAAACTGCGATAAACAGGCTGTGGACAAAACCACCTCCAACTTGGTAAGTTTATTCTTCCACTGAGGGAAACATTATTTCAGGCACTCAATGTTTTGTGGGAGCATCAGTCAGGTTTTACAGGGAGGAGAGAGAATGTCAATTTTTCTGGTGAGTCACAAAAGTGGAGGCTGGGCAGAGGAGTTCCTACTGTACATGCAGTTAAAAAAAATTAGAAAAAACATAGTGGTTAAGTATATGCACTTTGGTGTAAAAAGTACCTGAATTTTAAATCTCAGATTTGCCGCTTACTGGCTATTATGAAAATTTTTGTCTGTCTACTTGTCTGCCTGTTTTTGTACACCCATGCAAATATTCCTTACATTCAAATTAGGATCATAGATTTAAATTAGAATCGTTGAAATGTACATAACTGACTTAAAATTCAAGGCTGTGATTATATCTTCAGGGGAAAATCACGTAACTTTTTTTTAAACAAACACTAAATGATCTTGTAATTTCTTGATTACTTGTTCTGAGGTCTATAAATTTGAAATATTTAAATAAATTCTTATCTTTCTCTTTAACCCATGTTTTTAGTCCCTTCCTCTGTTCTGGGAATGAGAAACAAAATCATTAAAAATAAATTTCATTTCCTTGTACACTCCCTGAGTATATTCTGCAGAGAAAGGGGAGAAAAGGAGTCCAGCTAACTCACAAACACTATGAAGAGCTGAGAGGTGATTTCTTTCTCAGACTGCATAGCAGCTAAGAAGAAACCTGGAATCAGGAAAATTAGCCTAAAGTCTAGGGGATAGGGGCAGCTTAGAGGTAAATAGAAGCTGTGATAATTTTACCTGAACTCTGTCCTGGATGAGCATAATGAGCATAATATCTATCATTTATTGGACATATGTGTCAGACGCTCTGTGAAGCACTTTATGTATAATAGATATGGATGCTCAGTAGCATCCAGGCTGGGAGAAATATTCTCTTTCTCTCTTTCCTCACCCCAATATCTCCATCCGCTAAGACTAGCAGGAATGTACAGTACCAGGCAATGTTCAGGGCACTCAGCTCCTCTGGACAATGCAAAGGCCCAGGGTTGTAGTGCAGTCTTTTTGGGTCACTACTGTAGGGGCTGGCTACAGAGATGCCTTTCCTGCACTGTGGTCCTTTTCACTGACCCCAGGCAGCCATCTCTCTGTCACCAGTGGATAATAGGTTCTAGCAAAGTTTGAATTTCTGCCCTTTGTTTTATAATTTTCCCTCCACTCTTCAGGATTCAAAAAACACTTATCGTAGGGATAGGTCACTCCTCTCTCTGTTGCTCTAAGCTGCACTCCTTTCCAATGCATGCCCCTCTAGGGTAGGGCTGCCGGATGAAATATAGGACAGCCAATTAAATTTGAATTTTATTCAGATGAACAATTTTTTTTTTTTTGGTGTAAGTATGCCCCAAATAGTGCTTTGACCCAGGTCCTCCCAAATGAAGGCCTGGGCAAGGGAGCTCAGTTCCTACCTCAGACCACTTCCCTTTCAGCCAGGAACATGAAAAGGCTTTTTATTCTCTCCCGGGTAAAGGGAGTCTGGAGATTAATAACACAAGGCTGGGCTTACCTTTTTGAAATGGGTGAGGAGAAAAGTATGTTCCATTCCTTTTGAGAAGTCTGCTAGATGACAAAAATAAATCACCAGGTAATCTTAACCATACATTTTTAATACTTAGCTCTGCTGTGTTTACATGATCTTGTTTAATCCTCACGATAAGCTTATTGAGTAGGTGTTAAGATCCGTGCCTGACAGATTAGGAAAGTGAGATGAAAGGAGCCAAGCCTGAGAGTAAGTGGTTGAGACAGGATCTAACTGCAGAGCCACTTTGCCCTCTGGAGTCTAGGTCTTTTTTTTTTTTTTTTTAAGACAGAGTCTCACTGTGTTGCCCTGGCTAGAGTGCTGTGGCATCAGCCTACCTCACAGCAACCTCAAACTCCTGGGCTCAAGCAATCCTCCTGCCTCAGCCTCCCAAGTAGCTGGGACTACAGGCATGCGCCACCATGCCCGGCTAATTTTTCTATACATATATTTTTAGTTGGCCAATTAATTTCTTTCTATTTTTAGTAGAGACGGGGTCTTGCTCTTGCTCAGGCTGGTTTTGAACTCCTGAGCTCAAACGATCTGCCCGCCTCAGCCTCCCAGAGTGCTAGGATTACAGGCGTGAGCCACCGTGCCCAGCCTGGAGTCTAGGTCTTAATACAAAGTGATTCATTTAAGTAAGACTCATTTAAAACAGAACATTTTGAATTAATTTATATCAAATTATTTAAATTAATTAAATTAAATTTCAGAATGTACCCTCTTTTGCCCATGTACTTAAAAAGTATGGCTTGGATAGGAGGTAGGAACGGTGGATGCCAAGACAATTCATAGCTTCAAATACACTCTGATTTTACTTTTAGCTTCTTCTCAACTTCCCACTTGAGAAATATCAAGTTCTATTTATTTCATGTCTTAAGTGAGTTCATCAGACACAGACTCTGAGACAAGGGTTTGGATGCACATGATTTATCTGGGTGATGATCCCAGGGGATGCTGGTAGGGGAGCGGCGATTCAAGGGTGGCAAGGGAAGACAGCCAATTCAGGGTGAGGGGTAACCTACAGGTATTGCTGTAGGCAACCGGGGCCTCCGGGAAACTGTGTGGAAGTCACCTCAGAGTTGTCCTACACAAAGTGCAAGGGAGCTGGGGTATTTTTCTATCCACCCCTGCCAGTTACTGGTTGGTGGCTGCTTCCAAACTCTCTCAGGCATTCTAGTCTGCTCGGAGTGCAGGCTGGTCATGCTCCTGGCCAGGGAATACCCTTAGGCAGAGTCACAGGTGCTTTCAAAGGAATAATGAAGGGGAGGGAATATGGGTGAAAGTTGGGATCAATAGCTTTGGCTCTAGGCCATCTCAGACTCTGTTCTAATGGGTTGTTGCTGCTTCTTCTTGTCTAGGTTGTGTACATGTTGCAGATATTTACTTCCTTATTGATGGGTCTGGCAGCATCAACCGAGAAGATTTTCTTGAAATGAAGATGTTCATGAATAAGGTGATAAACATGTTCCACATCGGGCCTGACAAAGTACGGTTTGGAGTCATTCAGTACTCACACGAAATTAAAAGTAAATTTATCCTCAGCCAGTATCTCAACGTGGCAGAGCTGAAGAGAGCCATTGATGACATCCAGCAGTGGGGAGGGGGCACCAAAACCGGTGAGGCCTTGAAAAACATGACTCAGGTCTTTGCAGACACTGCCCAAATCAATGTTAATCGATACCTCGTCGTCATCACTGATGGCCAATCTTCGGACTCTGTGGCTGAGGCTGCAGAAGGATTGAGGGGAAATGGAATCATCATTTACGCTGTTGGAGTAAAAAATGCTAGCACCAACGAGCTTAAAGAAATAGCTAAAGACAAGTATTTTTTCGTGCATGAGTTTGACTTATTGAAGGATACCCAAAAAGGACAGATACAGCTGATTTGCTCAGAGAGTAAGAATTTTTTTTCTTCAACCTCTCCTTCCCCTGCCCCCAAATATATATGTCTAATCTATTTGAATAAGCTTTATTCTTTAAGCCTGGATTCACTGGTTGGCAACTGAGTATTGGACATGTTCAAAGTGATCATGACCTAGCGAACAAAGATGGTCAGATTTTATGTATTTATCATACAGCTGTGTCTTATTTTGAGACTGGTTTGTGCTGAGTTGCAGAATATTTATTATTTGCTTCATTGAATTCCTCTTCCACTCCCTTTTAAAATATTTAAAGTGGGTTGTGTATACATCACCCCAGACTGTCCCTGGGGACTTGTAGTTAATTGGTCTCAGACTCTTAATGAATGTTCTGTTCTGCTCCCTTTTCCCCCAGACTGTAAGGAAGCTGACATTATCTTCTTGATAGATGGTTCAGAATCCATCACTGAAAAAGGATTTACAATGATGAAGAGATTCATGGAGAAAATGGTGAACGAATCTAATATCGGTGCTGATAAAATTCAGATTGGCCTTTTGCAGTTCAGCTCAACCCCCCAGGAAGAATTCAGAATCAACCAATACTCTTCAAGGACGGACATTTGCAGAGCCATCTCAAAGGTTAAGCAGATGAATGAGGGCACCTGCACTGGGAAAGCCCTGAATTTCACTCTGCCCTTTTTTGACAGTTCAAGAGGAGAGAGACCCAGTGTTCATCAATATTTGATTTTGATCACCGATGGGCGTGCCCATGATAATGTAGCCATACCAGCCAAGGCCCTCAGGGACAGAAACATAACAATTTTTGCCATTGGGGTGGGACAAGCCAAAATACCTCAGCTTTTGGAGATCACTAATGACCAGGACAAAGTGTACCATGAACAAACTTTTGAGTCCCTGAAAAACCTGGAGAAGGACATTCTTTATAAGGCCTGCAATCCTGAAGGTGAGTGACAGAGAATTTGTTACTTGGTCCATAAGCCCATTGTAGGTGTTAGGGACTCTGTTGGCTCTCTTAGTACAATAAAACTCTGATCCTTCCAGCTGGGCAAGGAGGAGAGGGGAACATCACCTTGTAGAGCCTGAACTCCCGACCTCCTGGGGATTCTTTTAATCTTTCCCATGGTTGTCACCACTTTGGCTTCTGGAGGCCTGAACTTTCTAGAACTCTGTCTCTGTAAAATCCTCACAACTCCTCCCTTTATTCCTTGCAGCACAGACAAAACCAGACTGGAATGTGTAAACACAACTCACTGAAGGTTTGGGCATGTTAAAAGGGAAATATTAATAGAAGCAGGGAATAATATCACCTGGACAGTCTCACTGATGAGATAGACTACACTGTCTTTTCTATGAGGCTCTGTGCACGGATCTCTACTCTGTTGCCAATCTGCTTCCATTTGGCCGAGGCCATCCTCAATCCCATTTTGTCTCCTCAAGTTTTTATCTGAAACAGCAAGGTCCTGAGACAGTAGTTCTTTCTCCTGACAGTCTGGGTCTGCTTTTCTGCTCTTCTTGCCCCAAGTCTTGCCTTTCAGGGGATGATTGCCCCAAAGAATGTCTTCGTGGAAGACTCCACCTCCTGCCCACTGGGGTGAGCTTCTACAGCACAACTGTTAACCTTTAAATGGTGATTTTTTTGTGTGTGTGTAGGGGGAGGGGGCAAGTGTTCCAAGGGATTTCATGTATTAAAACATTCAATCTTCATAGAACCCTATGACACAGGTACTATTTTACAGATGAGGAAACCAAGGACCAGCAAAATTGTGTTCTTTGACCCAACTTAATTGCAGAGTTGAGATCTGAACTTGAGGCTGTCTGATTTTAGAGCCTGTGTACTAAATACTGTACTGTATTGCCTTTTGGTATAGTACAGTAGAACATAACAGGGCCTCTCAAACTTAAACATGTGCTTGGATCACCTAGGAATCTCGTTAAAATGTAGATTCTGATTCAGTAGATCAGGGGTGGGGTTCTGCATTTCTAACAAGCTCCCAGGTGATACAGATTTTGCTGGTCTTCAGACCACACTTTAGTAGGAGGGTATTGTAATACAGTGTAGTAAAGCATAATAAAGCACAGTATAGTGTAATATAGTGTAGTAGGGTATGGTATAGTACAGAATAGCGTAGACTGTCATAGAATGGCACAATATGATATGACATTATATAATACAGTATAGTATAGAATTATATTGAGGAATATATAAGGGCTGTCCAGAAAGTATCTAGTCATGTAATATGTTCTCATTTTATTAACAATGGCCGGATACTTTCTGGACAGCCCTTGCATAATAGAACCCATAAAGCTCAAAATTCCTGCAGGAGATCCTGCGTATACAGGAGATCATGTGTATACAGCAGATCATTTTGTTATTATGTCCCTAAATATATATATATATAAAATGGAATCTAGAAGTTTTTTGTAGTTTTATGCTGAAAAGAAGGTAAAGGACTGTTACGTGCCTCTCTGCTCTTAACTATGTGCCTCTGGAAACTGCAACCTTCTACTCGGAAGCAGAACATGAGTATTTGACATTTGCAAAGCACTTTCTCATCCTTTATCTTACTTGATTCCTCACAAGAAGCCTGGGATAACAAGCAGTACTTTAAAAAATCCTCTTATCAGTTAGGATGTTTTTGCCTACAAGGAACAGAAAACTCAACTTGCGCAAGAAGGACACATATTATTTCGTCTAACTGGAACTCTAAAGGCAAGGCACGTTCCAGGTGGGACCCACTCAAGATTCCTACTTTGTTTTTCCACTATGTATGTGGCCCTATTTCTAATGTGTTAGATGGTACACATTCATTTTATATTCATATCAGCCCCATGTGAAACAGATGCTAGTATCATGATCCCCAGTTTCTAGATTTAAAAAAACAAGGCAGATAAGAATCATAGATGGGAAATAATAGAGGCAGGGTTTGAACTCCCCAATAGTTTGGTGTCAAAAGTCCAAGCACTAAGCATCATGTATGCATATGAAGCCTCCTTATGAGAAGCTGAGCCCCAACATGGACCAGGTTTTATTTTGGAGGCTGAGGCTTAATTTTGGAGGACTAGGATAATATCCTTGCATCCCATCAAACCTTTAAATTCCATTTTTCTAGAATATGAAATTAATATCTTTGCTTATACTGTCTAAAGAATATAACTACTTTTCAGTAGGCTAGCTTAATTTGGAAACCATTTAAAAAGAATGCACGTGCACAATTATTTTTAAAATAAGCATGTGCTATGGGATGTTCTACATTAAGCAGTTCAGATTCTGTAGGCATCAAAGTCTTATTTTTTTTTTTTATAGGCAGGTAGGCATTATCCTGGGGAGGAGAAAGAATATAGGATTCCGGCTTCTGTTTTCAGTTCATTCTGCACCATGTAGTAAGTTAGGATTTATGTTTATCTTCACTTTGTCTCTAACTTTTTAGATGAAATTAGCTAGACAATTTAATAATAGCTGGAACCTAATTAATTATAGAATTCTAGAATCATAAAGCTGACAAAGACCTTAGAGATTACCTGGCAAGGTTCAATCCTGTCCATTAATAAGAAATGAAATTGCTCCTTGCATTTGTCAATTACAGACTAAAGCTAGCTGGAAATGGTCTTGGGAAAATGTAAATTAGAAATGTTAGAATAATATACCATACTGCAGAAAGGAAATTCCTCTTTTCTGAAATTATGTCCAATATAGGAATGGGATTTACATTTGTGAAAGCTCGTTTTCATGAATTTGAATTATAGATTTAAAAA
This sequence comes from Lepilemur ruficaudatus, assembly GCA_963574885.1. NCBI lineage: Eukaryota > Metazoa > Chordata > Mammalia > Primates > Lepilemuridae > Lepilemur > Lepilemur ruficaudatus. Next base: position 42,007 of record CAUYRT010004322.1, read on the forward strand.
ACAAACGAACAAATAAAAACCAAGCTATTTTATGTGAAAGGAGGAAAGGAAGTCATTTTCTGTCTTGGCAATTCCAGAAATATACCTTACGAGCTAGCAAGGAGTGTAATATTTAGGTGATTGAAATCTCATGGCTTGGTCCTGGATCTCAGGTCCCTGGGACATTTTAAGCTACTGTCTATGAACTTTTTCACGGGTGAAGGGTCCGCTACATATTTATTTTTCCCCAAATTGTCTCCCCAAATCTGCTGTTCTGTTTTTACAGATTCTAATACAAGTTTACAGTTTCTGTTACAGATACAGATTCTGAGACAAATATTCCAACATGTGATGGTCTAAGGAGAAAATGTCTGCATGTCTTGGCTTGCTTTAGACAGTCCTAAGTCATGCTTGTTGTCCAGAACAGCTAATAATAGTGGCCCTTTTATGATTACATTACATTTTAATTCATTCAACCAAATTCTAACTCCTATGTGTCTCTGACCATCAACATTTGCATCCTCAGTGGAATTTTGTGGATGGTTTTATTATACACCTGTGAGTGTGTAGGTATAGCCTGAAATATTAATAGGTCTTCAAATTCTAGATAATGCCTTCCCAGGAAAGCTTAAATTTTTTCAGGCAGAAGAAATAGAAAATTGGGAATGATTTTCTCCTGACTGTTTCTAACATGCTCTCATGGCCCTGAAACAAGATATATGCATGGATGGTGAATGAGGAAGGAAATTCTGAGGGGAGAAGGGAACATTACAGAATTGCTGAAAGAGACTCAAGGCTCATTTATATTCCCTTCTTCATTCATTTGTCAAATATTTAATGAGCATCTGTGTTACGCAATGGGAAAATTAGATGATATAGTCCCTACTGTCCAGGAATCCCTGTTTAGTGGGGGAGAAGGTTGAGTACATAACAGTGGACGTACAGGGGCATTTAGTAACTTAACCAGAGGAGGTCAGGACAAGAACCAGAAAGTGTGTGGGGGGTGGGTTTGGTTGAGGTGGGCATTTGAGCTACTCCTGGGAAGACAAGTATGAGTCACCCAGATTGGAGTGGGAGAATGAGAAAAGACACTTTAGGCAGAGGGATTTGGATCTGCCAAGGCATAGAAATATGAAACAGTACGTAATGTATCAGTTAGCTTTTGCTCTGTAACAAACAACCCCAAAACACAGACAAACACCATTATTTAGCTTATACTTCTGTGTGTTGTCTGGGAGTTGAGGTTCATATTTCAGAGCTGGCTTGGCTTATATCTTCTGGGCTCAGTTATGCATTTGTAAGTGGCTAATTTTCTTTTCTTTTCCACCTTCAAAGGATGCAACGTGGATTTGTTTATAGGAATGGATATCTCAACTCCTTCAAACCAAGTTCAGCAGAAGCTTCAGAGGTTACTGCCAGGGGTGATAGGACAGTTGGCCTTGCTTCCTAATATCAGTTGTGCCTTTCCTGATGAGATCAACCCGAGGTTCTGCTACTTGGTTCCTGGCTCAAATGGCCAGCTTCTCTTTGACTCAAACTTTGAGGAATACAGTGATGAGCTCTTCCAGAAGTTCCTGGCCAAGAATAGCTATATGAATGTGAATTTTTTGAAGACTCTGGGAGAAAAGGCTCTTCATTTCTCTTCTGCTAAAGTGAAGGTAATAAGTGCTGAGAACCCATACTATGGAACCATCAGGCAGGGTATGATGGATAAGGTTTTTGTGATGGAGGCCAACTAAATTGTTCTTCATTGGAGATCCCACATAGAGGAAAACCATACTCTTATACAATAAGAACCAATGAGAGATGTGTTTTCATTCAACAGTAAGTATTTTTTAAGCTTTAGAGGTGCTGTGCTGCATAATGCTGGTAGGAATAAAGTACCTGCCCTCAAGTTGCCCACAGTTTAGTGATTCAAATTCTTCCATAGCATAAATTCATCCCAAAGACAACTTGAAAGGTGTTTTAAGACTCCTTAGCTTTTTATAGTCACTCATTGCCATTTAAAGTAGGCTTGTTATTTTTCCAGTCAGCATCTTGAACTGTCTTTAGTGACAGCTGATGGCTCTAGTGCAGCCCACCCCTCAAGCCTCTTCCTCCCTTCCTGCTGCCTCTGAACTATGTACCCACAAAAGTCCATAGAGATGGAAACATTTCATTTAGTGTTTATTAGGAAATTATGTACCCAAACTTCATAACTTACATTTAGGTTTTCCTTTAATTAGGCCTCCAATGGATTTATTTTTGACTTATATCATCCATGTTTTAAATTAAAATTTTTTAAGAGTAAAGGAAATACATTTTAATGGTAGAAAATGGATTACAAACATGTAACAGAACATTTTCATATTTTTGTGTTGATAAAGATGGATAGTGTAAGAATTTTTTGAAGGTATTTTTAAGTAAAGAGGTTAGGCTTGTTAAAATTCTTTTTTTTTTCTTGAGACAGAGTCTCACTCTGTTGCCAAGGCTAGAGTGCCATGTCGTCAGCCTAGCTCACTGCAACCTCAAATTCCTGGGCTCAGGCGATCCTACAGGCATGTGCCATCATGCTCGGCTAATTTTTCTATATATATTTTTAGTTGGCCAATTAATTTCTTTCTATTTTTAGTAGAGACGGGGTCTTGCTCTTGCTCAGGCTGGTTTCGAACTCCTGACCTTGAGCGATCCGCCCGCCTCGGCCTCCCAGAATGCTAGGGTTACAGGCGTGAGCCACCGCGCCTGGCCAAAAATTTTTTTTGTTCATGGGGAGGGGGAGGTTGAAATAAAAATGAGTGTGTGGTAAATGAATGAATGAAAAGGCACAGCATGAAAGGCTAAGCACAACCAGAAAAAGTCACTCTTGTATTTTTAAGAAATCTATAATTTATAGCACTCACTTTCTCCATTATCTCTCCCCTCTCCCCTATCCCCTCTCTCCTCCTTCCCTTCCTCCCTCTCTGGTTCCCCCACCCCC
>CAUYRT010004324.1:0-22412 GCA_963574885.1 Lepilemur ruficaudatus
AACTTTCTTTCTTTCTTTTTTTTTTTTTTTTTGAGACAGAATCTCACTCTGTTGCCCGGGCTGTGGAGTGCCGTGGCATCAGCCTAGCTCACAGCAACCTCAAACTCCTGGGCTCAAGCAATCCTTCTGCCTCAGCCTCCCAAGTAGCTGGGACTACAGGCATGCGCCACCATGCCCGACTAATTTTTTACATATATTTTTAGTTGTTCAATTAATTTCTTTCTATTTATAGTAGAGACAGGGTCTTGCTCTTGCTCAGGCTGGTCTTGAACTCCTGACCTTGAGCTACCCACCCGCCTCGGCCTCGCAGAACGCTAGGATTACAGGCGTGAGCCACCGTGCCTGGCCTAGAAACTTTATTTCTTAAAACAACAAAAAGCTGCATGGTTTAGTAAAGCAACTAAGTAAACACTAAAAATAAAAGACAACCAGTTAGAGTTTGACAGCAGAGAAAAAAACAAAAACATCTGATTGGCTGTTTTTGTTATTATCCTCCCCCAAATTGATAAGTCTTCCATGGATTTAGGGTTCAAAAACACTTTTCCACTGCCAAGTCTGATTCCTGATAAAATGATATCGTTGTGGTATTTTGTTGCTACTACTAAAGTCCATTTATGAAGGACAGAAATGAGTCAAGTAACCTTCTAAGTTTGGGTGAATCTGATGCTTGATTTATTAATCTGCTCCAATGACCATGTGTAGCAGCAATGACCCAATAATAACTACAGCTCAAGACCCAGTGAAGTCCCAAGTTGTATCATTTAATTTGACAGCATTGGGTTTTGACAACTGCTAAATAACTTTATCCATCTTCCCAAATCAGTTTTCTGTTCATTAGCCTGAGGGCAAAGGTATGGAGAAGGTAGGATGGGGTAGGGAAGTTATGCTGAACCAAATGTTGGTGAAAAGTTATCCTTTATCTTTTTACTTCATTAGTCTCATCTGTAAGGAAACATTTTTCAGATGGTGAAGTGACAGTGGCAGCATACCTCTTTGGAGGGTATCATTGAATTTATACATGCACCCTGTGTGGTGAGAGAAAATTCCCATGCACAACATACTTAAGAGGCCTGCCATCCCAACACTTTTAGTAATCTTTCATATATATGCCTTTTTCTTCAGGAGTCTTTGTTTAGACTTTTCTATAGAATCCACTAGATTTCAATCCTATGATGTAATGTTTTCACCTGAGTTCAGTGAAAGTTTTAAAGGTCCTTGGTATGTCTCTTTCTATAAGACTACTAAAATGTTGCAGAATAACATTTAAATATTTATTTATCACTGGAACTCACTATACTGCCTCCCTATTAATTTTCTTAATCAAATATTTTAAAAATATAAAATATATGCTCATCATAAGAAGTCACAAATTACAGATATATAAAGAATTAAGCTGCTCTGTGTTTTGCCCATTCTCTCCAAAAGTCCAATACTATCAGTCTGGTGATTATATACCTACCTTTTACCACCCTCATTAATACATAAACAAACATATGAACTCCTTGCCTCCACCACTGCTTTTAGAAAAACAGGATCATAACTTATACATTGCTGTTCACCTTGAATCAACAATAAATTATGGCTATAACTTCAGTTCAGATTAGCAAAACTAGTGATATCTGTCACTGTAATCTTAGCACTGGGAATAATGATTATTGGTAACTTAATGTTAAGACTAGAATTACTCTGTAATTTATCTCTATTTATAGTGAATTCCATGTAGACCTAACAGTTTTTTAAACAGATTAGGTGATCATACATCTATATTGGATTGCAGAGAAAAATAAGAGTATAGAGATGATTAAATGTTACAAAGTTTTTTAAGACATTTGATGATATGTTTGAAATAAAAAAAAAAAATAAAACGAAAGACCCAAGAATGGGCTATGAGACTGATAATATCTGTAAAATTACAACTGTCAGAAATGTGAGCTTTTATTATTACATAAAATATATCATTGTCCTATGAGATTATTTCGACATAAAGGAAAGTTAAGTGCTCAGTGATTACAGAATACATTAGTACTCAGGAGATTATTTCAACAAAAGCAAAGTTAAGTACTACGTGATAGTATGGAACACTAGTAAAATTGGGGTTAAATTTCTATGAACCTTGTCTCTTTATAAATACAATAGCTTTGCCAATAATTAATTTAAAATACTACTTTCCACAAAGCTGTTTGAAAATTTAAAACAACTATATAAGTAAGAAAGAGCTTCTGAATAGTTACAAGTAAAAGTCTTGATTTTTCTGTTAAAGGTTATACATTTTAATATGATCTTTTGGTTGATTTATGTAAAGCTTTGGATTTTTCATTTTCTCAAGCCTGTCACTTCAGTGATGTATGGTACATTTTAGCATCAGGTTTGCCATAAGCAATAAAGTCAGGGTCCCATAGAAATTTTAATATATTTCCCCATTTTTAACCCAGAGCTTTCTATCATTCAGTTATTTTGTTTGGGATCCCATGTCTAGTTCATATCATTTTTACACTCATATAAATAATTTAAGATTTTAACTCACAGGTACAATTTCAGTAGATTAATTATTTAATAGAAAAGTTTAAGGGTCACATGTAAAGTGAAAATCTAAATGATAACTTAAAATTTATACTAACAATCTCTCTAAATGTTGTATTTTACATTCTAGTTTATTTAGAGCATTTTTCTCTAACAAGATCAAAAAAGATAAACAAGAAAGGACTCTCATTAAATGGTATGCAATATGAAATGGAAACCCATGTCTCTAAGATTCTATATGAAGAAAAAAATTAAGTATGAAAATAACAATCAGTTAAATTAAAAAGTTTTTACTGCAGAACTAATAGCTGTTACAGAAGGTATGAAGATGAAAAAGGAATAGTCCTCAAGACATCTGCAATCTAGAAGAATAAGTCCTTACATAATTATAATGTAAATAATAATTATTCATAAATATGAATAATATAATAATAACTGTAATATAAAGTCACTTGTCTGAAGAATGGAAGAAACAAAGTGTTATAGCAGTTCATCTTATGTGGCTAAATGTAAAAGAGTATTTGAGTGCAATCTTGCATATGGGTAGGATTGTAAACAGTTAAAGGGAAGAAGAAAGAAAAGCAGATAAGATGGAACAAGCAAAAGCAAGAGATGACAGAAGCAGAAGGCATAATAAGAGAGTGTCCATTGGTTCAGTATTAAGAGAACAAAAGATACATGTAGGGGAGTCCTGAGAGCAAGACTGAAAAAGCACATTAAGTCAATATATCAGATGGCCTTCAATTCATGGCTAATCATCTTATTCATTTAGAAAATAATTTAGCACTATTGTTAAACTTTGTGCAGGAAAACAAGTATTAGAAAGAAAATCAATATAGCACTGAAATTAAACGTGGAGAGTTAAATGTAGGAATCCACTTAAATTAGTTGTATCTTGTCCAAGAGTTTGGACAAGATACACCTTAAACTAGAGAGATGGGCACATGAAATGATGTAAGAGATATATTAAAACTAGCATATAAGGATTAGATAACCAATTAAATGAATGTTCATGGTAAATGAGAGATAGCTTAAGAGATGATGCCAATATTCTCTGCCTCAGTTACTAGGGGGAGAACAATTGTGTTAAATAACAAAAAACAGGGAGTAAGTACACTTGGAGGGGAAAATGAGTTCAAGTTTTATACATAATGATATTAATATATATTGGCAGCCATGCCCAGCAGCCAGTTAGAAATAAGGATCTAGAGTTAAGGACAAAGAGTAGATATTAACAGGAAGACTAGAGAGTGACTTGAGAACCATATGCATAAAGAGGTAAAATTAAACTTGTGGGAAAAGAGTTAATTCCAGAAAGAGAAAATGTTGAAAAAGAAAAGAATGGACCCATAAAAAGAACTTGAAGCATATGTACATGTTGAAAGTAAGAAGAAGAGAAGCTATTGAAGACGGAAGAAATCTTGAGAGTGGTAGAAGAAAAGTCAGACTAGTATAACAACGTACAACCATTATAGAGGAAATTTTCAAAGAGATGGTGGCCATTGTTATCAAGGAAAGGATTAAGGATTATAAAGATTTAGAAAAGGCCAAGAGCAGTTATTCAAAGTAATTAAGGTCAAGCTAGATTGCAAACGTGTCATAAAACAAACAGAAACTGAAGGAATTTAGGGAACAGATTGCTTTTGAGAATAATATTCAAGGTACCACATTCCAGGTCTTACTGTTATTTGAGATGGAATGTGGTTAATTTGTTCATATGAGTTTGAAACAGCAGTGTGATTTTGATAAAACATGTAGAATAGTACTTATCATTTTTTGTTTTCTAGCAGTTATTCATTTTTCTTTTGGTAATCATTCTTTGTTTTCCTTCTAAACAACCCATTCTTCACTATACGGGTTGGCTCAGAAATAAAACTGCTGACTTGACCAAAGTTTTACCCTAGACCCTATGACTGATTCAGGGATGGGCATGTCAGCTAACTCAAGCCATTGAGATGTGATGGAATTTCTGGGAAAGCAGCTTTCACTATTTCTGTCTGGATATATCCAAGAATACTACCACAAAGCCTGTTATTTTCAAAAACAAAACAAAACAAAACAAAAACAAACACAAGAAAAACCTCAAACAGTTGTAACGGAGGCACCATTTAACATATTAAGTTATAACAATGAAGTTAAAAAAAGATGTCTAACAAAATTCCAATGAATGAAATCAAAGAACTAAATAAATGAAGAGCTATTACATATTCATGGTAGAAAGACTCAACATTGTCAAGATGTCAGTTCTTCCCAACTTGATCTATAGATTCAACATAATCCCTGTCAAAATCCCACCAAGTTACTTTGTGGATATTGAAAGACTGATTCTAAAGTTTATACAGAGAGGAAAAAGACAAAGAATAGTCAATGCAATATCGAAGAAAAAGAACAAAGTTGAAAAACTGACACTATCTGACTTCAAGACTTACCATAAAACTACAATAATCAGGACTGTGGCACTGGCAAAAGAACAAATAGATCAGTGGAACAGACTACAGAGCTCAGAAATAGACCACACAAATATACAAAAGAACAAGGCAGTACAATGGAGAAAATAGTCTTTTCAACAAACGGGGCTGAAACAACTGGATATCTACACATAAAACAATGAATCTATACCCAGACCTTATGTCCTTTACAAAAATTAATTCAAAATCTATCATAAACCTACATGTAAAACACAAAGCTATCATACTCCTACAAAATAACACAGGAGAAAATCTATATGACCTTGGGTTTGATGATGACTTTTTAGACACAACATCAAAAGCATGATACAACAAAGAAAAAATTGATAAGCTGGGCTTCATTAAAATTAAAAACTTTTGTTCTGTGAAAGATATCACTAAAAGGATGAGAAGATAAACCACATAGAATGAGAGAAAATATTTGCAAAAGACTTGTTATCCAAAATATACAGTGAGCACTTAAAAGTCAATAATAAGAAAACAAATAATGCAATTAAAAAGTGGGCAAAGGACATGAACAGAAACTTTTCAAAAGAAAATAGATTAATGGCCAAGAAACATGAAAAAATGCTCAACATCTCTAATCATCAGGGAAATGCAAATCAAAACCGCAATAAGATATCACCTAACTCCAGTGAGAATGGCTTTTATCAAAAGTCCCCAAACAGGCTGGGTGCAGTGGCTTACACCTGTAATCCTAGCAATCTGGGAGGCTGATGTGGGAGGATCACTCGAGGTCAGGAGTTTGAGGTTGCTAGGTCAGCTATGCTGACACCGTAGCACTCTAGCCCAGGTGACAGAGTAAGACACTGTCTCATAAAACAACAAATGTTGGCATGGATGCAGAGAGATAGGAACATTCATACACTGCTGATGGGACTACCTACTAGTACAACCTCTATGGAAAGTAGTATGGAGATACTTCAAAGAACAAATGGTAGAACTACTATTTGATTCAGCAATCCCACTACTGGGTATTTACACAAAGGAAAAAAAGGCATTCTATAAAAGAGACATGTACACTCAAATGTTTATAGCAGCACAATTCACAATTGTAAAGCTGTGGAAACAACCCAAGTGCCCATCAATACTTGAGTGGATTAACAAAATGTGGTATATGTATACCATGATGTACTACTCAGCCATAAAAAATGATGAACTACCTCTTATATGATCCTGGAGGCACCTGGAGCCCATTCTTCTAAGTGAAGTATTACAAGAATGGAAAAACAAACACCACATGTCCTCACCATTAAATTGGTAATAATTGATCAATGCTAATGTGCACATATGGGAAGTAACATTCATAGGGTATCAGGCAGATGGGGGGCGAGAGGATGCATAAATCTACACCTAATGGATGTGGTGCACACTGTCTGGGGGATGGGCATCCTTAATGGGCAGTGCAAAGGCAGTTTATGTAACCAAAGCATTTATACCTCCATAATACTCTGAAATAAAAATTAAAAATAAAAATGGGCAAAAGATCTGAAGAGACATCTCACCAAGGAAGATATACAGATGGCAAAAAAAAAAAAAAAAACCCAAGATATTAAAAGATGCTCAACATCATGTATAATTAGGGAATTGAAAACTAACACAATGAGATAACACTTCAAACCTACTAGTATGGCAAAAGTCCAAAACACAACACTCAGTGTTGGTGAGGATGTAACAACAGAAACTCTCATTTGTTGCAGGTGGGAATACAAAATAGCACAGCTACTTTGGAAGGCAGTTTGGCAGTTTCTTACAAAACTAAATTGTGCTCCTTGGCATTTACACAAATGAAAACTTATGTTCACACAAAAACCTGCATATGTATGTTTGTAGCAGTTTTATTCATAATTGCCAAGATGTGGAAGGAACCAAGATGTCCTTTAGTACGTGCATTGATAAATGGATATATTGAGACATGGAATATTATTCAGCACTAAAAAGAAATGAGCTATCAATCCATCACAAGAAATGGTGGAATGCAAATGTATATTAATGAGTGAAATAAGCCAATCTGAAATGGCCACATACTGTATGATTTCAACTTACATGACTTTCTGAAAAAGCAAAACTATGAACAGTAAAAAGATCAGTGGTTACTAAGGGTTAGAAGAGAGGGAAGGATAAATAGGTGAACACAATTTGTAAGGCAGTGAACTATTCTGTATAATACAATAATAGTGGATATATGTCATTATACATTTGTGAAAACCCATACAATATACAACATCAAGAGTGAAACCTAAAGTAAATTGTGGACTTAGAGTTATAGTGGTCTGTCAATGTAGGTTCATTAGTTGTAACAAATGTACCAGTGTGTTGCTGGATATTCATAGTGGGGGATGAGTGAAGGCAGAGGGTACCTGGGAACTCTACTTTCTGCTCTATTTTGCTTTGAACTTAAAACTCTTTTAAAAAATAAAGTCTATTTTTTTAAAAGTTGTCTAAGGTCAATGCAGTAATACTGAAAAATTACATTTTTAAAATCAGTTATAAAGTAACATGAGTTAATGACATTTTTCTTGATTGTGCAATAATGTTGAAACTCTTGAAACATAAATATATTCAAAACAAAAATGATAAATCACTTTGGTGACATCCAGTAGAAAAAGTTTTATTGGCAAAATAAAGTGACCACATTTTCATCTTCATTTTCAAATGCCTCTGTATCATGGCATTATTGACAGAGATGGGAACAAGAAAGACAGAAGGAGGAAAAGAAACTAGTATGATGAAAGAAAAGAAATGTTACAGAATGAGGGTTACAGATGAAGTAAAAGAAAAAATAAGAGGCACATACCACACAGAGGTCATTGGGAGTATGTGTTAACAAAAAAGAAAGAGTGAATTCTGAGAAAGTCGGCAATAATAATGAACAAGCCATTGACATTTTACCAATTAATAAACGGTTCTACTAACTTCTTCTGATTAAGGTATGTTTTTCTAAGAAATAAAGAGAAAAAAACCCAATCATAATAATTGAGAAAATACTATGTAATTTTTTTGTATAGAAATGGCAGCGTAGTGAAAACAATGTTCAAAAATGCTTTTCAAGAATTATGAATATAATTAGATGTTCTGCAGTTGTCAGGCACTGGGGACACCTAAAAAAAAAAGAAAGAAAGAAAATGCACCAAATTTATTCAATGTCAGTGAATATCCCACTTTAAAGAAGTAACACTGCTATCTGCAATAGAACAAATGGACCATGAAGACCACTGAAATATCAAAACAACAAGGTGACATGTGTCTAAATAAAAATCTGGTGGTTTTGGTTTTCTGTGTGTTTACACAGCAGCAAACGTTGCAGAGACCTAGAAGTAAAGTTCAATCTGAAAAATGTTTGGGTAGTATAACTTCATTCTCTTGAGGGTTACCAGATTTTTGGTAAAAGGTCACCAACAGTTATCATTTAGCCCAAATCAATGACCTATTTAATCCTGTCTATCTTTCTTCTGAAGGATTGACACCAGTAACTATTCTTTACTTGTGTAAACTCTCTCTTTCTGAGATTTCTGGCACTACCATTCTTTTCCTGCCTTTGTTGAATTCTCGTTAATCCTCTTAATCCTTTGGATTCCCTATCATATAATATATATATCTATGGGTGTGCCTCAATACTTGGGGAAAGAATACTGAAGATAGAGGAGACTTTTTCCAATTCTTTTTCTGTCACTACTCTCATTTCCTCACATAATTTCAGCTCTCATTTCTATGGTGATAAATATAAAGCAACATCTCGAAGATCAGACCTTTTAATTGAAGGATCTAATCCATATCTTTATTCCACAAGACATCTTTAAATCGAAATTCTGCTGTATCTTGACAATCTATGTATTTAAAATAAAACTCCTTATTGTACTTCTACCTCACTTCCCATCTTTTACTTGTACTTCTGTTCCCATGGATATTTTTGGAAAGGTTTTATTTCTTCTTTTCCTCTCTTGGGTTTGGTATAATGAAGATCCAATTCATCCTCAAACCTTTCCCCTGATACTTATATACAATAACCTAATCTTGCCAGATGATTTAATATTTGGTTTTATATTGTCTTGTCTTTTCATTTTTAATGTATATGTTATTCCCTTGTCAATTGATCTATGGATCCTTTAGAAATATAATATCTTTATTATCATGTAGAGCTCTCAAAACTATAAAAATCTGTAAAATTCTTAGTTATTAACTGAGTAGCTGAAAAAAATTACCAATGCTAGAATCAATTTCTTTATCCTGTTATCTTTTGTTATAGAATTATATATACAGTCAGTGCATACATCTCAATTTTCAAATTAAATAACAATCTTGATTTACTTGCCTTGTCCTCTAAGTGCAATTCTAAAAAGCGTAGATAAGCCACAGGTGCAAATGCATCAGCTGAATGTATGACTACTTCTGATGAATCCCTAAAATACAAAAATTTTATAATGCATTTATTTACTATATAAGTCATGGCAAATCACTCCTACTACTGACTAGAAAATACCAAAAATTCTTGCTTTGCATTTATTTCCACTGGTATACAACATGTTGTGATTAATATATATATGCATATATATATATTAATAATCCAATATGTATTGGGAAAAGGATTGAGAATACTATCCTTTAAGAAAAAACAATGAAGCTTTTCATCTTTACTTGGATACGCAGTTCAACTTTTAGATTCACTCAAAGCTCTCCAAAAAATTTTGAGACTTAAAATCCTGTTCAATTTCATTTTCACAAATTTTCTTGGTATGGGCTAAGCATTAAACATTAGTGCTTTATCTTCATTATTCCTTTCATTTTCAAGAGGTAATTCATTCAGTGTTTCACACAAAATCTCAATTATCCTTCACAAAAGAAGTACTGGTGATGGTTTTTAAGCTCTAGATGAACTCTTCACACTGCAATATCATTGCTATTAAAATTGATTGTCTGACATAGTAATTACCACATTCAGGTAAAATGGTATGAAGTGCTTGCTGGCACCATATGGATACATGTAAATTAACTCAACTTTTATCAAAGATACCCTGTAAAGCACATATGAATAACTAAGATTATGTGTGAAGTTCTAATAACTAATTATTTTTTATTGTTTATTAAGAGAGCAATAATGTTTTGCATTTCAACTAAAAATTTAAAAATAGAAATTCCTCATTTCTCTTAAATGCCTTGGGAACTAGTTCCATTGTTAATAGATTATTAGGATTTTGACCATTGTAGCACAGGAAAACAAATCCTTACTTTGACTCTTCGCCACTAATTTGAAAACATTCTTGATTAACTTTTGTGATGCAAAGTTACTCAGCAGCAACAGAAGAAACCTCAAAATATTTGGCTCTAAAATATTAAATTTTCATAAGTAAAATATGTTTACTTTTCGCTTGCAAGATTCAAGATCAAGAAAAAAGTATGTTTGATGATTTAAAAAAACCAAATTATCATTCATGAACTTTTAGTATAAAATATGCATCTTGCTAATGCTTAGGAAAAATAACATTAAAAGGGACTTCTATGACATTCAAAGGAAAGCAACTTATAACTATAAAAGAAATAGAATCATTGAAGAGTCGGGATCTTGGTGGAAAGACAGATATATCTTGTCTTCACAGGCTACATCAACCAAAAGATGTCTCCAGGTATGACGAGTAGGAAAGAGAAAGTACAGAGGAGGCGATCTTGCTTGCTACCACCTGCCCTTCTTGCTCGACCCCCACTTGGTTTGTTAGCCCTAACCTTGCTATTTCTCCATTTCCTCCAGAGCTGCCTGTTCTGGTCCTATCTTGGCTCCTTAGTCAGATTCAAACCTCAATTCCTGTTTATGATCTCACTCTTATATTAAATTTTCATCTCTCTGTTCCTGACCTTGGCCTTGGAAACTGACCTTGAGCCTTAATTATGCCTAATCTAGGCAGCTTGGTTTTGATATTCTTGACAATGGAGTCCACCAAAACTATAATTAATCTGAACCAATACTATCTCTGCAGAATGGACTTTAGGTTCTCCTTTCTTAGGTTAGCTATTTCCAGTAGACACAGAAGGATGACAGCAAATAACTTACTTAATTGATGTAATTACTGTATTCTGAATCAAGATTGTTATCCACAGAGAATACATAACATTCTGAGTACTAAATGAAGACGACTGTGACTTTTACAGATTATATTAAATCCATAACTAACATCATTTCATTCACTATATAAAGCAAGAGTCAACTGGGAGACACTAGATTGCAAATGAACAGTTTTTAGTTTCAAACAGAATAATGCCACTATTGCTCTTCTCTCTTTCATAAACTATCACCTGACACTCAGCTTTCAAGGATCTCTGATTTCTGTTTGCTTCACAGATTTCTCTGAATCTTAAAAGGAGAATGTCAGAATATTCTCAGATTAACCCAGAATATTAAGACCAATTGTGCCACAGCAAAAAGGCTTCCAGTTGGTTGTCCTCCTCCCCTTTCCTTATTAATACAAGAAATCAGTGTGATGGTCATCACCTCTCATACAGCTGAGGCTTTTCCACAGCCACGAAATCACCCATGTTCCTTTTCATTGCTGTGTTAGGCTCACTCCTACTTACAGCATCAAAAGGGCAGCTGAGTCTGGCCTGAACCTTTCTTCCCTGATACCAGGCTCCTGAGGTGCGGGGTCAGGCTCTTCCTGAGGTGCGGGGTCAGGCTCTACCTCTCACCTCAAAAGGAAAAAAAAACCCTGGTATTATCTTTTGAAACTCAGCCATGGTCTTTGTTCCCACCTCTCCAGTAAAAAGACAATTGCGCTAGCTTGGGGCCGAGGCACTGCTTACCTCTCTTGCTCAAACATATGGTTTCTGTATTCATCAAAATGTACACAGATATTCCCTGTGGACTCACACTTATCCTCACAGACATCTCAAATGTTATTTCCATAAAATAACTTCTCTAACAGCCTCACACAGTGCTAGCTTTCTCCTTTATGTGCTTTAGTGCTATGTTTATAGCCCTTTCACAACATGTCCACTATGTTATAATTATGTATTTGTGCACCTGTCTTCCTTCTGAGGGAGGGAGCAGTTTTGTTCATCTTTGTCTGACCCTGTTCTACCCTACCCCTGGCTCAGTACAGAATACATTGCCTGGTATTCCTTAGACATTTGTTGAATAAATAACCATACAGCCACTCACTGACTCACCCAGGACAATTTTCAGTCTTGCAAGCTCCATTCATGGTGCGTGCCCTATATAGGTGGACCATTTCTTATCTTTTATATCATATTTTACCATTCCTTTTCTATGTTTAGATACACAAATATTTACCATTGTGTTCCAGTTGTCTAAAGTATTCAGTACAGTAACATGCTATACAGGTTTGTAGCCTAGGAGCAATAAGCTATACCATATGGCCTGGGTATGTAGTCAGCTACCATCTAGGTTTGTGTAAGCACATTCCAAGATGTTTGCACAAAGACAAAATCAACTAATGACACATTTCTCAGAATATATCCCTGTCATTAAGTGATACATGACTATACATACTTTCTCATACATGCATACTGTATATAAACATATTCATGTATGTGCACATATGTACCAATAATATCATATAACATCCCTAGCATAATAAAAATAAAGGCTAGTAGGTCTGAAAATTTAAATATAAGGAAAATAGTGCATAAATTTAAATAAAATCTCAGGTGACGCGGAATCCATATGAGAAGGCAAACAAGGTAAAGTACTGGCTTTATCCTCACTTTGAAACATCATATTACGATGCTCAGTACTGAGTCATGCCTTGAGTGGGTAGAAGACATGAGTAGCTGGGGAAAGCGTAAAATGAGTATAGTGTTTTAACCATAGAATTTAGTCTTTCCTTTCTTCCTTCCTTCATTCTTATTCTTTCATCCATCTATCTAGTCCATACATAGCAACTTTGTAGCAGTAGTATAGTAATATTGACCATTCAAATAGAAATATAGGATCTCAAATACTGACATTGAAAAAATGTGTGTATTAACAAAGTGAAGAAAATGATTGCTTTCATTAACACAACTTTAGCATTTTAGTTTTCAATTCTGAGATATATAAATATAAATATATATAAAGGTAATAAGTAATGAGAAAGTAGGTTTTTAGAGGACCTACAACTATCCTCTTTTCTTAAAAGCTAAGCTATAATTATTTTCATGAGGGCTCCTCATGAAAAAATTCATTTTCTGATTTTGAAATTTGTTTCCAGATGTGAGTGATTTCACATACTAATTAACATGAAAATCAAATTGTAAAATGTTCTAGGTAGAAATTTTTAAAATTATTTACAGATAAAACTGTTATACAAGTCTTTCCTATAATATTTTTAAAACATCAGTTGGAATTTGGGCAAAATGCGTATCATAATAAACTTCTAGAACCACCCTAAATTACTTCATTGTACAAAAAGAATTCAATTGTGTTTTAAAAAATACCTAATTATAATCAAATAATTTTGCATGTAACACTTAATTTTTTCTCCCCTTAGAAATGATCTTTTTCTGTTTTTAATCAAAACAGATGTCATTTGAATCAGGCATTTTAAACAGGATTACTAACAAATGATTAGTTGTATGCTAATTGTGGCAGACCACTATTATATCAAATGTAACAGAAGTTGTTAAATTTGTCCCAAAAATGAATTCTAAATTACAAGATTCAGTATTGTTAATGGCCAATTGTTAAAAAAATAGTTATAGGAACTAAATTTACCTTTTAATTGCATCATATAGAAAATTATCTCTAAATAAAAAGACTTTCATTTACATACAGTTTTAGAATGCACAATGCATGTTCACTCACTTCACCACATTTAGTGTACATTAGGCAGGTATGATAAGGACATCTCTATTTTAAGGAGAAGGAAAGATTTTGTATATAGTAAGTGAAATCTTTTTCCACAAAACTGGGATTTTTTCCAACTTATAACCTTTATTTATAACCCAAAAAAGAAATACATAAAAGTAAGTGAAACAGGATATAATAAATAAAAAACAATAAACAACAATAAATGATAAATTAATTCAATGATATTTAACACACAGGTAAGTATTAGTGCCTACTCTATGTTCTGAGTGTCCAGGTATGAGACCTAGCACTGGAGGTGATGGCAGCCAAAGCCTTTAAAAATGGAAGGATTTAGCAAAGTGAGAAGAAATGGCAAGGCAATCTAGAGAAAAAGTATTAAATAAGAAGTTATGAAGCTGAAGTGAGGCATAGCTTATGAGGAAAAAAAGCAAAGAATACGCTTAAGCATCAGAATTAGATTGGTGATTAACTGATAAATGAGTAAGAATGAAGAGGCAGTGCTTCCTTTGTGTTCTCAAGGTACACATCCATATGGTAGCACTTACGACGTATTGTTTGCTGATTTGCCTGTTCATCTCTCCTGTTATAGGAAGAACTCCTACAGAGCAGGACAGCAATTTGCAGGGTTCCACCCACATAATTTGCCTCAATAAATGATTATTCAGTTGCCCTGAAAAGCTCATTTTGGCACTAGAGGGTTCTAAAACACCTTCTCTGATACCTTCTCTTTAACAGCACAACTGATTCCCCTCATGCCATTGTTTCTGTCAGGCTTAGGCTTCCTTGTTTACAAAAAATTGAGGAAGAAAATTGATTTTCTAGGTCTAAAGTACTACGATACACCTTCTGGTTATGTAGTATAGAGCAGTAGATGTCCTATAATTCTAGATTGTCATAAAGACTTCTAGGTGCCCTAGGACTTCAATTTGTCACGTGAATGGGAAAAGTATTATTCTTTGACATGTTTTCTTTTTATTGTTATGCTTTTTTTCTAATTTGGTAGTCCCATATTAATAGTTTTCCATTATACTATAATTTCACCCTAACATGCAGATGTTTTCTTTGAATATCAAACAGTATTATTTCATAGAAGTGATATTCCATGAATATTTCATTCATGAATCGTTTTGTGATCATAATGGCCAGAAGAAATATCTCCCATCTACAAACTTATGACTTTTATCCTTTACCACCTTGTATTATAATTGGACACAGATGTGTCTTCCTCCTTTGAAGGCAAAAAACTACTTTTGAACATCAATGGTGCCCAGTAGAATGTTTTGGACATAATAGGTACTTGATAAATATTTGTCAAATAAATTATCATTATGTTTATTATTACTGGAAAAGACGTTAGAAGAATATGAAAGAAGCAAGAGTACATAAATATTGTATACGGTAATGAAAATGTCTTGCCATTTTTCACTAAATAAATGCATTTTTTAGAACATCCACCTAGAGTTGTCTTAATTTTTATCACTCCTTCCCTCATTATTAATATGTAAAAAGAAGTCAAGTCTTAGTGCTGAAAATATTGAAGCTGTCCATTCAATCAAGCATAATTCTGACAATCTTTTCCAAGAAGGCTAAGAGTTTAGAAAAAGCAGATAAAGTGCTCTCTTAGCATACAAGAAGAGCAACATAAATTAGAGCATGGGTAATAACGTAACAAACTGAAGAAAGTTCTTGTTTTCATTATACTAATTTTAACAATTTATGGCAAAGAAATCACACTACTCATCATGAACTGAATTCATTTAAAAACAAAGTTTATATGTAAAAATAACCCTAAATAAGTGAAGAGAAATGTTTAGTATTACCATTCTAAGTTGTTAAAGCCAAGAAAAAGGAAAAAGAGGATGGAGTTAATGGAACCCACAGGCTACTGATGTGGCAGTTTATCAAATGTAGCTGTAATGAAAGATAAATAATACAGGCAATTCACACTTCATGAAAGGATAAAAGTGTCAGTGTGTAGGTACCAGTTTTACTGCAGGCCATAATCAGCAAGTAAACGAAAGTGCAATGTCTAAAAAGTTTATAGCCTTCTATGAAGGCCTCGTCTTGTCAGGTATTGATTTAAGTATTCAGACAACTTCACTGGTATTAAACAAATTGAGTGTTTGTGAACTTAGAGGACATGTTCTATTTCTCCCAACAAAAGTTGCCTCAAGCTTAATGTTAAGTTGCTTCCATCACTTAAATTTAAGGAAAGGTAAGAAAATGCTAAAATGATATCTTACACAATTATTTTCTTCTTAAATAGAGGGCAATCCAAAGTGAATGTTTCATATTCTCCACCTTCTCCACAAACATGGACTCCATACTTCTTAGAAAGCTGAAAATAGGAAAAAACAAAAAATGAAAAGAAAATAAAATCAGACAGCAAAAATACTCACTTAGTCTATATTATTTTGTTCTAAAAAAATCCATACAGGAAAGTTTAATTCCAAAATAGTTTGTAAGCTATAGTAAAATAATTATATTTCTGCTTAAAATATGTGCTTAAAGCCATTCCAAAAATGTTATCATTAAGGCATAAGATTTCTGATAATCTCAAAACTCTTACAAAAAAAAAAAGTGTAAGGGATCAACATTTTTGTTTATAATGTCAAAACTTAAAGATTACTGTAAATTTTGGGAATGATACTAGCTACAGATTCAAAGGGAGGTTAAGTCATTATGTAGAAAATCAGCCAAACTGAGCTACCCCTATTGTTTGACCTTTATGTGGAAGGGAAAAAATATATTGTGTTTAGAGAATTTCTCAGGAACATAGAGACAGCAGTCTAAGGCCTTTCCTTATGCCTGTGAATAAAAAGAAGTCACATACATGGTTATTATGCTTCAGGTTGTTTTTATCAGGAAAGTTCCAAGGGTACTGAGAACTAGTGAAGTTCCAAAACTGCAGACAAGCCTTAAAAAGGTTTAACTCCAAGAAAGATTGGGATAGCTTATAAAATTGTCTAATCAAATCTGAAATTAAGAAAAAAACAACAAACAAGCAAAAAAACAAAAAATCTATTGATTGGCATTAAATATAAGCCACACTATTTAAATGATGCTGATATTGAGAGTAAAAAAATCTAATTAGCTGGTACCTGGCTGGCATCAGGGCTGGGGAGCACCCTTACTGGCTGTTATAGATGTGAACCTTTCAGTTCATGTGTCCAGACTTTATCAATGTGATTCCATCTCCGTCATTCAGAATGTCACAGCTTTCCCTGCTTATGGTGTCTCCTAGCCCAAGGTCCTCATAGACTAAAGAAAAGTGATACCTTTGATGCTGTCACTGCCAGTGCTTGGACTGTGGCCTAAGTTTTCAGTTTTACCTGCACAGTTATGCATTTATTTATTTGGTGATTTTTGTAGTTGTACAACCACTCTGAACCCATTAAATTTCAACTATTGACTATGTGCTCTTAGGGATTTAAAACATGAACCTATGAGAATTCTGCTGTTCCCTTCAAAGATCAGTAGTAATGGATCAGTAAAGGATCAGTGAATGACACTGTAAAGCCAGACAAATGAAATGAAGGAAAGAAAATAGGGCGTTTTTTATTAAGAGCTCACAAGAACAAAGTAGATAAATTTTCACCACACTGGGTCATGAGGTAGAGATGATTCTGATGCAAGGCCAAATTATGAAAGTTGATTTTAATAGAAGCAAATAACAGGAACAGACTACTTTACCATAGTAAACTAAATTAAAATCTGCTTTGCAATGAAAACATAGGGATAATAACAGGATATGGATTTCTGGGGTGTTTCTTTGTTCTGCCAGCTAATGCTTAGCCCTTTCTATGTTTTGCTGATCACCTATTCCAACAATTCTCTACCAAGTGAATCTTCTAATAACACCTCTATGACTTATGGCCAGTCTCTTCAGGTGGGGAGTATCTCTTATCAGTTATTAGCATCCTTTCATTAGAAAATGTTTTATTGAAGCTCTACATAATTTCTGTAATCCACCACCAAAGAAAAACTGCATTTTTTATTAAATTCGGCATGGCCGTTATCCTATGGAAGTGATTCTGTTAGTTCTTAGTAAAAATAGTGTAAGCTGCTATGTTAAACCAACAAATTATGATTATAAAAGGTGAATATATTCAAGAGGAGACTTACTAAAATCTGGGTGTAGCCAGTAATATTTTCATAACATAAAATATTTTTATAACATTCATTCATTCAATCAATCAGTTCTTCAACAAATATTTATTGAACAATGATTGTTAGCCTGACCTTGCTAGATGAAGATACAAAAGTTAATAAGACAATGTCCTTGGTCTTTTGAAGCCTACCAAATATACTACACTCTATATTTTAACACCCTAAATAATGAAGTGACAGTGATGTTACCTCCATAAATGAATATGTGCAGTCTCTTTTCCCCTTCTATTACTGACTCGCCAGTGTGGAAACAGATTTCAAACCAAGAAGTCTAGATAAAAAGCCCAGTGGTTTCTGTGGCTGAGGAACCAAGAAGTAATCTGACTGAATCCTTATGATGTCTTTTGTGACCCCTCTAAACTCTCCTGGCTTCAAGCTCTAACAGACATAAGTATTGAGAGAAATTAATCTTTATTGGCTTACTATTAGTCAGCTCTAAGGCCCTCTGAGCTCTTGAGGAGATCTCAAGAAGCAAATCTTATGCTAGCCACTTTCTTTAATGAATTTACTAAGACACACACACTATTAGAAATCAAAATCCTTGTAGCACAAAAGCATGATGTCTGCATGCAATAGAAAGGGTGAGTTTAGGGAAGTGAAGAATCCAGAAGTGCACATTCCATACATATTTATGGTATACAACCTTCAATTTACTTTTCTAAAACCTGTCAGTGTTACTAATTCTGTTCATAGAAAACATTCTATATTGTTCATAGAAAGCAGTAACTTTATTACGTTATTCCTAATATATTTCAGTTCTGTTTCTGGCTTCAACTCAAAACTGGGATATTGTATGTTTGCACTTAATCACTCCAAATACATTTTTTGCAGTTCTCTTTAATAAGTTTCTCTATCAGTATCATTATAATGAAACATACTAAATAGTTAATAGATTTTTTAAAGTTTAACTTCTCACTGAATTTTCATGATTCTTTCCATAATATAAGCATGTAAAATTATAATCTATAATGAAAAATAAACATATTTTAAATATTGTCTATTCCTTAAGTTATTGGTATATGGATATATAATATTTAAAGCCATGATATTTGATGAGCTCAAGAGATGTGTAGGGAGAGCCTTAGGGCCAAGGACAGGAACACCACCATATTCTTTATTCTTTAAATGATTAAAATACATTTCACATTTTTAGTTAATATGTGAAAAGTAGAAGTAGATATTCTTACCATAACAATAAAAATATACCAAATAGGCTATAAAATAATGCTTTTTGTTTTAAATAGAGAGACCTAAGACACCTTGATAAGTTAATTACAGATTGGATGAGCCTTTCCTAGGTGAGTGAAGCTCCACAACCACTTTCCTAATGGGGTAACAGAGAAGGAGAATCAAACCTTCCTAGGTGGGGGGCTTATATTATGGTATGTAGAAAGCAGTCAAACTTATGACCGTCTGTGGACTTCTGTGATGGATTGTTAGAATCCTGAGGAGACCCAAAAAGTCTGTATAGCCTGCCAATTCTTTCCCACAGAGCCTTAACCAAGGCAAATAGTGGCTACATGCAGAAGGCTGGAGCCAGGGTAGGAGAGAGGAACATCTGCCCCTTAAGTTTTTTTCCGCTGAGCTTTCACCATACCAAAGCCTGAGGACAGGGCAGGAGGACTGAGAAGAGGACTCAGTCCAAGGGTTGGAGAGATGGGGAGAGACTGAGAGCACTAAGCCCCTGAAGGGGCACAAAATACTGGTGGCAGGACTGTCTGTAAGGTGTGCAATTGGTGGTGGGGGTGGAGATTTCTAGACTCACTGGAGCTTAGATCCCAAGCCCTCATGAAAGAAGAGTTCTGATCATGCTCTGAAAGCATCTGAAACAAGTAGCAAATTGAAATAAAATGCAACTCAAGATTCCAAAAAATGGCGGAGTAGGGGTGAACTCCTGCCTCTCTGCTCCTAGAGTTGGAAGTGAAGAAAACGGACAACTACACACGAGTGAACTGCACTTCCATAGGATCAGCTTCGTAAACCTGCAGAGAAGCAGCATAGGACAAAAAACACTCTTCCCCACTGGTGGCTGAAAGGCGGTAGTAGCAGCCTATCAGGGCAGCCCTTCAAGCTGAGACCTGTGTTCGCCTCTTTACTGTGGCCTGATAGCAGGTGCCTCCAGTCAAAGGGGAAGCCCCATTCCTGGGAATTGTGGAAGGGTGAGGGAGTCCATTATCTGGGCTGAGATCTGCTGGGGTTGAAGACGGCCCTTGGCTGTGACCAGACCACTATGGTTTCATGCAGAAGGAACTGACCCCACCCCTGCAGGGGCCGAGCAGCAAGGCAGGTCACTGTCTGATCTGGGACCCTCAGTGGCCTTGGGCAGGGCTTCTCCAACAGCCCTGAGGTTTAGGCTACATACCAACTAGATTAAACCCAACTCTTGGAGGCGTGGAGGGACAAGAGTAACCACTTCCTGGGCTGAGATGCCAGGTAGCCCTAGGAAGTGCCTTTCCCCCAGGGCAGTGGGTTATCCTTCCCTCTGACAGGGCAGAATCCACCCATGGGGGAGGAGAAAAATGAGAAAAGACGCTTCCCAGTCTGCGACTTGTGGCAGTCTCATCCATTGCCTCCCCCCTAGCCCACTAAGACAGACTCAGCCCTGGAAGGTTGGGAGAAAGGAGAAAAGTCACTTTCCCTGTATGACTAGCTTGAATATGTGGGACCTTGGAATTAAGCAAAAGGGGGAAGAATGATGTCTATATACAGCTGGTTGGTTTTGATCATCTGATAAGATCAGAACACAAGGGCTTGCCCTTGGCACCCAGACTGTTGCCAACTTACGGACCTGTCGTTTGGGAAGGAAAATCTTGACCATAATCCTTAGCAATTGTACCAACTGACTCCCACCACCCGGAGCTCCTCCGCAAGAGTGATGAAAGATTTCTGAACAACGTATTAATAGCTCCCCCCCTAGCTACAGATCATGCAACCTCTGAATACTCTCTCTTAGGCTCATTGTTGCTCCTCTCACCCCACTTAAAGTAGTAACAGGACTCTAGGAACCCTTGGGAATGGTAGGACATTCCTCAAAGACTGAGATACCTGTATATCCTATTTGGAGGCTTAGAGCACAATACAAAGGTTTTGGTATACTTTGATAACTGACTCCTCCTCGCAAACCACAAGTAAAAAAAGAGAGAGTACATTCATAGCCTAACATAGTGCCTCCCACCTCAATCTAGTGGTTGATAGTGGACTCGAACTCACAAGAGTGATCTAACTCCTGGGTGTGTAAGCAAGGGGTCCAAACTCACTAAACTTGGTAAGCAGAATGTGAAGACATCATGCTCAAGATTAGGTCAAAGATAACCCAACAGGCTCAAACTCCTCTAAGACAATACAGGACCAGAACACATCTCCACAGCTTTGCCAAGGATCAATCTTTTGGAATTCCAGAATTTAGTTCATAATCTAGTCCCAGCACTTCCAGTCCTTGACAAAGTACCCAGATGAGAAAGAACCAGTGAAAGATCACAGGAAACATGAAGGATCAGAGAGAAAAGTCACCTCCAAAAGAAAATACTCAATATCTATCTAGTGACACCAACTTACCTGATATGATTAAACTGACAGAGGAAGAATTCCAAATATGGATTGTTAGAAAACTCAATGGAATTGTAGAGAAAATAGAATCCCAACATAGAGAAACCACAAGAACAATTCAGGAAATGAATGAAAAATTCTCCAAAGAAATTGAAATAATACAGAAAAAACAAACAGAAACCCTGGCAATGAAGGAAACATTCAAGGAACTCCAAAATACAGTGGAAAGCCTCAAGAACAGGATGGATCATGCAGAGGAAAGAATCTCAGAGCTTGAAGATTATGCCTATGTGCTAAACAAATCAGAGAAAGAAAGGGAACACAGAAACAAGAGACAAGATCAGAGCTTACAAGAAGTGTGGAATTATGTAAAAAAGCCAAATTTCAGATTGATCAGGATCCCAGAAGGGGAAGAGGAACATTCACAAGGGCTGGAAAACTTATTTCATGGAATACCGGAGGAAAATATGCCAGCCGTGGCCAGAAATCTTGATATCCAGAGAAAAAAGGCACACAGAACTCCTGGGAGACTCAACGTGAAAAGGCAATCACCTCGTCACATGGTTATTAGACTGACCAAAGTAAAAGTGAAAGAAGCAATTCTCCATGCAGCGAGACAAAAACAACAAATAAACTACAAAGGAAAGCGTATCAGACTAACTGGAGACTTCTCAACTGAAACCTTACAAACCAGAAGGGATTGAGTGCTTATCCTTAATCTTCTAAAACAGAATAAAGCCCAACCTAGAATTCTTTATCCAGCAAAATTAAGTTTCATCTATGAGGGAGAAATAAAGTCCTTCTCAGACAAGCAATCACTGAAGGAATTTGCAAAGACCAGACCAGCCCTACAAGAAGTACTCAGATCTGCCTTACACACCAGACAGGGCAATAGGCACTCCTAAAGTAAA
>CAUYRT010004326.1:0-13848 GCA_963574885.1 Lepilemur ruficaudatus
GAAATTAATTGGCCAACTAAAAATATATAGAAAATATTAGCCGGGCATGGTGGCGCATGCCTGTAGTCCCAGCTACTCGGGAGGCTGAGGCAGAAGGATCGCTTGAGCCCAGGAGTTTGACGTTGCTGTGAGCTAGGCTGACGCCACGGCACTCACTCTAGCCTGGGCAACAGAGTGAGACTCTGTCTCAAGAAAAACAAAAAAAATCTGTTTATAGAGTTCTTCACACAGTCAGAAATGGCTTCCTCAGAATGAACATTTTTAATCAGCTCTGGTTTGGTTTCTTGAAACATTTCAGAAGTTAATGTTAACAAGTAAAGATCCTATGAAAGTGAGTTTTTCTAAGTTTTGGTCCAGTTTAAAGACATAGGATCCTCTAATGTTGCCTGGACACTGAGCTATATTTGGGAAGTTGGCATACAGAGGGGTCTGTCTTGGATTAGGTCTCAAAATACCTAAAGGATTTCCTTAAACAGGCCCAGGGTCAGATATAACAGGTGCATCACTTCTAATTTTGGAACCAGAAGTAGCCAGTTTAGAGTGAGGCTGTTCTGCACTCATTCAGCAGGAATTTACATATTACTTTACTTGGAATTTCTCTGTGGGTTTAAAAAGCAAGCCATGTTGTAAGTAGTGGCAATACTCAGCAATTTTTTTTGAGCAGAATGAGAAGTATATGCAATGTAAGTATATTTAAAAAAAAAAAAAAAGCAACAGGTTTGCCCCCAAACTGTATTTTTCTAAAAGTGATTCCAAAGTGTTTCTTCTCTACAACGTGGAAAAAAATTAATATTGGGACAGGAATAATTTTTCATTTTGGTAACAGTAAGTAACCTTTGTATTCTCTAAAAACAGCACAATTGGAGACAGAATCTTTAAACGTGAAGAAATCAAAGTTAGATGCTCCAATGACTAATTACTTGCACTTAAAATACTGAAGAAAAGTGTCTGACATAATCATTAAAGCTATTTATGTTGGACTTGCACCACCTGGCCTGCCCTGCCCCCATTCCAAGGTATTTGACTATATGTCTCTAAACCTATAGTAGCCTTCCACTTTTCTTTTCCTCTCCCTCCCTTCCACCGTGGCCTAAAGATTGGAGTAGTTCTTATGATTAACCATTTATTTAATAAATAAGGGCAACAGATGCGGTTGTATTTTAGCAAAATAAAATTCTGGTTTCACAGAAGCACGCTGGATAAATCCTGGGTTCTGAAGCATAACCTGACTTTGCTAATTCCTTGTCATTCAACATGGGAGGGTGGGAAGTTGAGCCTGAAGCTTCGAGCACTGCTGGAACCACGGCAAATCCAGCATGTTATTGAGCAATTACAAGATGAATTTTTTAAGGAAAAAAAAAAATCTAACTCCTGACACTGACATCTCTTTGTGTTGGGATGTTCAGCTACAGTGACAGGGTGAACAAAAATGTCTTTGGCAAAGGCATCATCTTGCCATGGTGCGGGAGCAGTACTATATAATTTCTAATAGGAATCAGCATTCCACGGTTGATTTATGGACAGTGTGTGTCGTCCTGCACCGTGCCAGGAGCCTGCGCCAATTAGCTCTATTTTCTGCTTAAGCCGTTAAAGCCACCTCCATAGAAACGCCAGGAGAGCAGGCCGGGGGGAGGGGAGCAGACAGGTGCGCCCTCTGTTAGAAAATACACAAAGGGCCGACATTGCCGCAGCTGTGTCCCTGGCAACTCCACGCAGGCAGGGCGCGCGCACTTCCCGCCGCGCAGCAGGCGGCCGGGCGGGCGGGGCGGCGTGCGCAGGTCGCCCCACGTCGGCTGGCGGAGCCCCTCGGCCTGCTCGGACGCGGCGCCAAGGCAGCGCGAAGCCAGCTCCGGGCGGCGGCGGCGGCGCCCGCGCTGTAGGGACTTGTAGTCCTCGTGCCTCCCGGGCGCCTCCCCCCGGGTAGGCCGGGCCGCGCGTCCCCGCCCGCCGCAATCCGACTTCCTGCGGCTGCCAAAACTACACCTCCCGCCGTCCTCTCCGCTGTGGGGCCGAAAGCGAAAACAAATTCTGGGCTGCGAGGTGCTGCCCTCCGCCGGGCGCCCCCACCCGCTCCCCGCCCCTCCGGCGCCCTCCAGCGAGGTGGGGAAGCGAAAGGCCGCGTCTTTCCTTTTTGGTTTCCTCGGCTCCCGGCGTGGGCAGCGCGCGGGGGACGCAGGCCTCGCTTCACCTGAGCCGGCCCAGCGTGCGCGCCGCGGGCGGGCGCTGCCTCGCTTCACCCCGGTTGGGACGAGGAAACTTGTCGCGGCGGCGACCCCGGGCCCGGTTCCGGAGCCGGGCGGCAAGGCCGTCGGGAAGTGACTTTTCAGTCTCGGGGCTTTCTTTAATCCCTCACCCCACCCCCGCCCCGCTCTCCCCGGGCGCGTGGTCCCTCCGGGGCGGCGGCCGCGTGCGGACAGCCATGCATTAGGCAGGGCTCCCCTATGCGCCCGGAGAGTGCCGACCGCTGCCTCGGGCCGCCGCCGCCGCCTGCTGCCCCTCGCGGAGCCCGAGCCGGAGCCGTCGCCTGCCCCAGGCCGGGGCGTCGAGCAGCCGGCGGCGCGGCCATGTGGGGTTAGCCCTCGCCGCGCCTGGCTGCAGCAGGACCGGCAACATGGAGGCGGCCGTCGGCGCCCCCGACGGCGGGGACCAGGACGGCGCGGGGCCCCGCGAGGACGCGACGCCCATGGACGCCTATCTGCGGAAACTGGGCTTGTATCGGAAACTGGTCGCCAAGGACGGGTCGTGCCTGTTCCGGGCCGTGGCAGAGCAGGTAATTGGCGGGGCCGAGGGGCGGCGGGTCTGGGTGGGGAAGCAGCTGAGGGGCAGCTGTCCGGGCCGCCCACGTCCGGGCCGCGCGTGCCCCCGCTGTCGTCACAGCCGCCCATTGTAACGCCGGAATGGGGCGCTGCCTTGGGTCTGAAAGGTGCAAATCGAAACTCAAAAGCCCGTAAAATTAACCGGATGTCGTCCCTCTCGGTGAAGAGGTAATGAGTTGAGGACAACTTGTGAGGCCTGCTCGGTGCTTGGACACTTGATTTATTGCTTGATTTGACCTGGCGACGTGCCGTTTTTCATTTCTGTTCCGCATTCACCTTCCCCTTGCTTTGTAAGCACCGCGTTCACCTTAGTAAACCGAATGTTTACTAGAGGAGGTGGTGGACCAAACTTTACTCGTGGAACGTGTGTTTTTCTGCGGCTGGACTTTGGAATGGGGGTAATCAAGTCCGCCGGTGTCACTTGAGTCAAGAGGGCAAACTTTGCCATTTGGGAAAACCAACCTTTTACAAGTTAAGATATTTTGCAGGAATTGTCTTTGAGTAGATTTCACGCTTTATTATTCTCTGCTAGGCAGTGCAGGTATACCAAAAAGAATTTGTTTTTATTAAAGTCTTTTTGGTGTTGGGAAGGGTGTAACGGGATTATCTAGGCCCTTCGTGAATGGGTTTTTCCCCTAGTTAGTGGTCAAAATCACTTTCTAATACAGTTGCTTAGAAAGATGTTTCTCTTTTTTTTGAGAGAGCTTATTCTTATATAACACTGTGTTGTGGGTGTGCAGTCACCAAAACCCATGCTATATTGAAAAATAGTTGGATAAAAGTTTTGTATTACTGCCCTGGTGTGTATTGCATACCTTTCACATCAACAGTTTGCTTTTCTTTGGCTTAAGAAGGGCTCCTCCCTACCCCACCCCCTTTCACACCCCCTGTGGGGTTTTTATGTTGTTACTGGTTTTTCTCACCTTTTTTGAATGCTAAATAACTTTTAAAATTTGTATTTGTGAGTTAATGTTTTACTTAACATCTGTAGACAAGTCTATTCTCATTGTTTTTTAAACATCAAAAGGCCAGGCATTTATTTCTCAAAGGTAGCATAAAGTCTTTTTTTAAAAACAATAGATTAAACGGAGACAAATCTTTTCATTAGATTGTAGGCACTGTCATTCAAACATTCTTCCTAAAGCCCCCCAAACCGGGCTCTGCCTTTTTCAGTTCATTAGACTTTTCTCATTTTCAGAAATTTAGAGTATTTAATGTTGCTTTAGGGATGTTCACACGTACCCACCCCAGTCCTCACCATTACTATTAATAATAGTAGGTAAACAGTCTGCCCCACTTGTGCATTTTCCAAATCTCCATCTGTCCTGCTTCCTCTGTCTCAACCTGCTTGGACTTTTCAGCATCTCCGGAAGCGGAGAAAAGAGGTGGAAGTGAATTCAGCCCTTATTTATTACATACTATTAGCTCTGGCAATAGTTTGGTAAGCAAGGAGGTAGAAATTAATAGAGATAAGAGAAGCTTGGAGCTTATTTGGAGTTATCTGAATACTAGTTTATATTGAAGCAGAAAGCTGTGTTTGATTTCATTGTTGCATGCCATAGATATTTGGTGAACTAAATTATATAGGAGCCTCTATTATTGTAGTGGGATCTCATTTTAAGTCGAAACGGGGCAAGAGCTAGTTACACTAAGAACTCCTGGTTAACATGAGATAACACATTTTATTATGTCTTGTTGTGATGGCATTTAGGGTAGCCATTAGGAACTACCCTCCCCAGTGATGTGACTCAATTTTAATATACTGAGCTTAGCTCAAGACTGAACTTTGGGGGAAGCTCAGCTATTCGGTAGACAGGGACTAAGAGTGCAGCCATAATGGCCAAAGGCAAAGTGTATGTGGGGAGAAAAGGGACACAACACCGACCTTAGGCTGCCCTTTTAAAATGTGTGCAAAGGATTTATTTTTTGCCACCACTTTCTCCTGTGAAATCACAATCGCTTTCACCATTTCTAAGGAGCCAGAATGAGTAATCTAAATGGCAGTCTTTAAAGAGGGGGAGGAGACTTGAGTTAGGAGTAGTCTTTCCCTCCAAATTATCTGATTTAGATAGGCCCTTTCCTTTTTACACTTGTGGATTTGGGCTTGCAGGAGGCCTGACCTGAATCAGCTCCATAGCTATGGAGCTAAAAATAGGGCACTCTTAGAGGACTTGCTAAAACGGTGTGTCTCAGCCTATCTCAGTGTTTATCCCTATCTTGTCCCAAGTAACGATGGGAAGCCTCCTACTTCTAGCTTATTTTCATGTATATAATAATTTGCAAAGATAGATATTTGTCATACCGTTTGAATTTTTCCAGAATGTCCTTATGCACAGTAATTTACTTTCTAAAAAGTTGTCATTTAACCTCTTGCTCTTCATGGCTTTGTAAATTACCAGCACCCTACGCTTTATGGAAGTTGCTGAGAGTTTTGGTTGTGAACAGCAGGTGCAGATTGATTCCATGTGCTAAAATTTTCGTTAAAAAGAGAAAACGAGCAGATATGCCTGCCATTGTTTTTGATGGAAAATAAGCTTTGCAGACCTTATGTCTGCCACCTGTTGCTAGGTAAATGGCTTTAAGACTAGCTTCACTTTGCTAATGGCAGAAAGCCCTATCAGATGACACTGTGGATTATTCATGCTAATAATACCTTGATTCATAATAATGTCTAACATAGCTTTTGTGAAAGAAGTGTTGCTAAATGTCATTTGTTGAGTTGGGAAAAAAGTTTTATGGTGGTTATTTTTATACATATAGGTAATCCTTTCGGTCATGGAAGCTTAGAATATATAAGGATACTTTTTAGTAGTGTCCCAAGACAGCAGTGAAGGTACGCTCAGTTAAGCTGAAAACCAGCTGTAATACTGAAAAGCAACTGATTGCTAACCTCTGAAGGTGCATCTTCAATGTGATAGGATGTACTAGTTGTCTAGGCAGGCAGTTGTGCCTGTGGTTGTATGGGTATAAATGAGCCTTGGCTGTTACCCAAGAGAGCTGTAAAACGTGCAGCTGGAGACTCCCTTTTCCTGAATGGTCCGTTCACCCTGAACATAGGAGAGAATCACTCAATTGGATCTGTAACTCTTACAGCTACTTTCTGTTAACATAAATTCTCAAGAGGCCTTGATAGCAGTTTGAGGTGTGTTAGTTATTTCAAATGTGTCAGGGTTTTTTTAATTTTTTTTTTAACCTTGACCCTTTAGGCTACTAGGAATATCTTCATTTGAGAAACCTAGTAATAGGAAAGAATTGTAATCTCCTTTTTTTAAATCATGGTAAAGAACTGGGGGCTAGCCAAAGGGTTTCTAAGCTTTTGATAGGGAATACTAGTTTGTTTCAATTCAAAGTTTTAGAATTTTAGTAAAAGAGAAAATGCCAGTATGTTATCTTTTTGTTGCACTGGTTGTTTAATAGAAGAATACAGAAGTTACAGAGTGAGAGGGTCTGGATCATACTTTGTTGATTGGTACTTTACAATTTTGGGCATAAGAACAAATCCCAAGCCTCTGGGATAACAACACACATTTTCGCATAGGTGTTGCCCACTTGGATGTTCCTTCTAGTCTTGTAAGAAGCTTGGTAGCTAAGGATTTAAGAATGAGTGCCTTAATTTTTCTGAGACCACGGTGGATTTAAATTTCTACATAAAGACACTAAACACATTCAAAATTATTGGGGGAAAAAGTCTCTTACAGGCTTAAACCCTCAAAGAGGATTCCTTGTGAAGTTGTCTGTCTGTTCTCTTTTCCAGTAAGCATAGGATGAGATTCAATAGCAGGGATTTTGTTAGCTCTACTTTGTGATGAGCAAAGTTACCGTGGAGGGCTGGCCCAGAGAGGAAAGTTTTACAAAGATGTCCTCAAAGGAGTTATTTTAGTCACCTAAATGAGAAATGCTAATCAGTTCTTTATAGAATGACATCTGGCTTAAGAAGTATTACTCTTTGTGTATGTCATGTCATCACTGTGTTTAGAGGAAGAGGTGGGAATGGGTAAAGACCTTGAAATTATAGAAAGGGAAGGGTAGGAAGACCAGTATCTATTGGTTATCAGGTTATGTTGGGTGTGAAAGAAGGCATTAGGTTGTAACTTAAATCCGCTTTTAACAAAATGCGTAATCGTTTGTTGCTTTTTTTTTTTTTGGTAGGTATTGCACTCTCAGTCTCGGCATGTTGAAGTCAGAATGGCCTGTATTCACTATCTTCGAGAGAACAGAGAGAAATTTGAAGCGGTAATTTGTAAATTCAAACGTGATGATGTCTTGACTTGCTTTTACATTTTGGCCTTTAGAAGCGTGCTAGTAGAAATTTCACAGGCTGGATCTTAATGCAGATTGTAAAAATAACCTTTATCAAAAAACTTCTTTATTGAACTTAAATCCGCTTTTATTCAGTTGTGATATTTTCTAGGCTATTTTGTGTTATACAATTACTCAGATACTTAGAAAGCTTCTGTGATGCACAAGACACTGAGCTGTGGGGAATGGAAGGATGACCTGGACATGTTCCTTGAATACTAACAGCTTTGTCTTACATGGCCAGGAAATTGGGTGTTGTGGTTAATAGTGGTTTTGGTGATTGGCAACTCCCTACGAATTAAAAAAATTTTAGACATGCAGTATAAAAAATATACTGAGCATAAGTAATGTTGAACCCTTACTTTTATCGGAAGGCATTTATGGATTTTGAATTTTCAAGATTCATTGTGAAATCACCTATCAGACCACTATAATTATGTAAGTGGTGATTAATAGTTAATAAAGTTTTGTATAACAACTTAGTATAATTTTCTCAGTAGTAAGTAGTAGGCTGTGAAATAAGATGCCACAGTGACCTATTTTCATTTTACATTCAAAGCCTTGTAGGATTTATTAGTTATTGGTTTTATGACCTAGATTTATGTAACCTGATAACTTTCAGTAGTATTTTTCTCTATTGACTGATAAAGAACATTGACACTTTACGAATAACTAAATTCTAAGACTTAACAGGTGAAGAGTTCTTTGTTTCAATACGTTCTTGGATTGGTGTTTCCTGTATTTAAGCAAAACATTATTACTAGTAACATTTTTCTGGGTGCCATGGTTTAGGATGAACAGTAATATATTCCAGGAAGGAGAATTAGTTACCTGCTTGATAGGTTTGAAATCTTGTCTTATAAAAAAAGTGGTATATAGGGGCTAGATAAGAGAGAACCAGGATTGGTAGAGAAGAGATGGGGAAGTGAAGTGGTCTTTAAATATTTGAAAAAATTACAAGTGAATCATTAATATTGGCCCCAGAAGGTAAAACTGTGTTGATACTAATGGATGTTGCCAATGTTAGTTAAGCACTTGCTATGTGCCAGGCATTGGTTTAAGTGCTTTGCATTTATTTAGTCCATATAATCTTATGAGGTATGATCAGAAATTGAAGGTTCGAAGGGAGAAAGTTTCACTGTCCTCATAATAAGAAAATCCTAGCAGTTTCTGTTGGTTGGCATTGGAAAGGGATGTTGTAGGAAGGGTTGTGCCTTGTTACTGACAGAGTTCAGCCACAGCCTGGATGGACACTTCTTGCTTAGAAAGGAGACTCTCAGACTGAATTCAGGCTTGTGTTAGAATTAGGTCTCTTCTGACTTTAAATGGTTCTGTTGCCTTTTTTTTTTTTTTAAATGTCATCTAATACAGAACAGCAGCCTTTGATTGGTGGAATATTTAAAAAATGGCCCTTTTATTATAAATTTGTCTTGAAACTTAAGACAGTTTTTGGAAATTTGACATTATACAATCTAGAAGAGAATTAAACTCAATCTTTACAAAAATCCGTGGGTACTTAAAAGATTTTTATAGAATAGGGAGTATACTTTAATGTTTTTAAGTATATCACTCTGCTAAATTAACTGGGACTGTAATTTAAAAATAAAATTGAATTTGGTGATTAAGATGAATGTCTTTTAGAGCTTTCTCAAATTAGTACAATTGCTATGAGAAAAGCATAAACAAGCTTGGGTTAATAAAATAAAACTCATTTTTATTTTAAAGTAACAGTGAAGAAGCAGGCTCATTTAAAAAAAATCTTGTGGATGCTTTAAAATATTCTTAACGTTATTAGTTCTCATCTCTCTCTTTAGGGTAACTGACCTGAAAAACAGTGACTACTCAGATCTGTATAATTAAGCTGTATTATTTCTTAGCCAGTGTATATCAGTCTTTGTTTGATTCTGTTCTACACACTGGCTACTACCAAATTAAGGTAAAAGGACTGCTTATCATGTAAATTCTCAGTTGAGAATGTCATATGCAGTGACCTTGGATTGCCTTTCCTGAATAGTCTGAAGGTCCTGCTTGAGCTCAAAGCCCTCTATAAACAGGCCCCTATTGGATTCCTCTCCTGCTCAGCTTCCCACCGACTTGTCTTACTCCGACTGGCCAGGTCATTGCTGTCTTCCCAACACAGTGTTCGTTCTTTCTCCTCACGCCACGTTGGCTTTCTCTGTGGAGTATCCTCTCCCTGTACCATCCAGCCTTCATCTTGAGCCACTCCCCTCCAGGAAAGCTTTCCTAGCAACATTTCTGTCTTTAAATTCTTTTGTATGTTTATGGTCTTTACTTAATGATTATTATATATTTTCACAATTAGATTTTGTAAATATATATTTTTTAATAATACTGATGTATCTCAGATTTGTGTATGAAATCAGTAATTCAGAGTGAACATTATTTGTACCGTGAAGCAGTTAACTGTTTTGACATTTCTTAGATGATATTCTTAATAAACTTTTTCTTTGCAGTTTATAGAAGGATCATTTGAAGAGTATTTAAAGCGTTTGGAAAATCCACAGGTATGCAGTTATTTAAAATTCATTAAAATGGAATATTAATAATATGGTATATAGAGGGGTTACAGTGGCAGTGTACCCTATTTCCTTATAAACATTTTCTACAAACGTCTTAGGTACACATTTTATGTAGCACTTAATTGGAAGACATTGGAGCTGTATGCCACAAGTTGCCTGCCTAAGAGTTGTGCTTTCTTTATCTTTGTCATATTTTCATGTGAATGTAGCATGAAAGATCTGAAATGACACTGGTAATGATT
Source organism: Lepilemur ruficaudatus (assembly GCA_963574885.1). Taxonomy (NCBI): domain Eukaryota; kingdom Metazoa; phylum Chordata; class Mammalia; order Primates; family Lepilemuridae; genus Lepilemur; species Lepilemur ruficaudatus. The sequence goes on from CAUYRT010004326.1 coordinate 9,898, forward strand.
TTCAGAATGCTGTGTTGGTGTGGGTATGGGACAGGGTGAGGTTTGACTTCTTCTAGGCAGTTTGAGAAGGCAGAGTTGTTTTATGCAGGTTCTGTTTCACACGGTAAGCTTGTGAAGGGAAGAAACTGTTAGAAAAGGACAGTACTTCCCCACCACCTCCCGCTAGCCACACTTTCTCAGTCTTGTTGAAGTTAAAAGGATTTTTCTGTCTTTGTTTTTTCTGCTTACAAAACTAATATTCTCAGTGTAAAAATACTGATTTCCTGGAATGCCATTTAGAATGTTCAGATTTTCCATCATCTTCTGTTAAGTTAAAAATAACATTGGCAAAGGAAAAAGCTAAAAAGAAGGGAGTAAAGGGAATGTAACATGGGAACAGTGGTGTTTGATCAATGAGTGGTATGTTCATTTGATTCCCTAATGCCGATTTGGGTGTTTATTGCAGACCAAGAATTGCTAGTTATCCAGGGGATGCAGAGAGAATGGAGATAACCAAAGAGTTTCCCTATCACAGGAAAGAAAGTCAAATATAAGTTAGAGGAGTACATGTGTCACAAGAAGTTTAGCTGTGATGCTATAGGCATTCAAAGTTTTATTTCAGCTGGGTAGACAAAGCAAGAGTTTGAGAGTGAGTTCACATTTGAAGTCTGAGAAGATTCTAAATAGGAAATGCCTGAGCTGAAGAGCATTCCAGGAAGTGAAAACTGAGCAAGACAGATTCAGAAAACAGTTCGGTTTGTGTGGAGCGTGGAGCATGTGAAGGTAAGAAGTAGTGAGAAAGAAGTTGGAGGGACAGGTTGGGGCCAGACTGTGAGAGAGCCTTTAATGCTAGGCTCACAGTTTGCATAGTTCAGGCCAGCATTTCTCAAAGTGTGATCTATAGGTTATTTGCATCAGAATCACTCAGCGTGCTTATCAAAAGGCAGATTCCCTGGCCTCCGTGTAACACATTCCCTATCTCCCTTCCCTGCTTTATTTTTCTCTGTAGTGCTTATACCCTCTAACGTACTATATATCTGCTTCCTACTAGAATTAAGCTCCATAAACACAGAGATCTGTGTGCTTTGTTCACTGCTGAGTGCCCCAGAGCTGAGAATAGTGCCTGGCATTTCTGTTGTCTGAATGGATGGATTAAAGAGTATTGTGTGAAAATAGTTTGAAGTGGTTGAGACCAGAGGCAAAAAGATCCATTTTATAATGGTTTAAAAATTTGTTTAATATATGGAAAAATGTGCACATTATATTAAGTGTAAAAAGGAATAAGTACAGTATCAATCCAGTTTTGGAGGCAAATATTCCCTGAAGGCCTATTCTCTAAATTTACCCCAACTATATTTTTATGTGAGTAATTCTGAAGCTGAGTTTTACCCATATACTATGATCACAAATTCATTTTCCTGACATTTACATTTTTCTCTCATAGTGTATAAGCCTCTTTGAAGGCAAGCATTGTATATTTTTATTGCTTTGGAATTCCCGTAGTTACCTTTCCATTCGGGGTGCCTAATCTGTTTATGTGTGTTGAATGAATGTTAAGTACCTATTGTATCGTGTTATGTGTAACAGATAGGAAAGATAAACACCAGAATGTTAATTTGTTATTCTCCAAGTGGCAAATATAGGTGATTTTTACTTTGTTTATAGAAAATAAAAGAATTGACAAAGACCATTTATTGTTTTGTATCAGAAAAACCCCCCAATGTTATAATATTGTTTGTGCAGCAGTTCAGGCTATTGGGATGTGAGGGCCAAGCTAGGATAGAAGTAACAGGAGTGGAGAGGAGATAGGTAGGAAATGAGGCAGTGTGAACTGAACAGAGACATTTGGTTTGGGTTCTGTCGGAAACAAAGGTACTAAAGTTAATTGGGGTTTTGAGCAGGTGGAGCAGGGTGTCTGTGCCTCTTTCTCATGATGCTGGCTGGCCAGGTTTCTTTCTGACACACACAGGATTTACTCTTATCATACCCCTCTCCTCTGATCAAACCTCTTCAGGTATCTCAGGTGCTTTCTGAACCTAAGTGCTGTTGCCTTTGTTATTAATAACAAACATTTTTAAGTCTTAATGCTGGTTTGTTGTTTTTGGCTGCCTCGTTGATATGTGGGATGTATAAAATGAAAACAAATGTGGTTGATGGATGGGCCTTGATTTCCCCATCCAATTCTCAGAGAAAGCATCTTTATCCTCTTAAAATAGTAGAGCATTTTGAAAAATGCCTCAAACTTTTTGTCAGCTATGTTAAGGTAAAATTGACATACAATAAAATGCATTAGTTTTAAATGTACAATTTGATGACATTTAACAAATAGACACTCTTGTGTAACTACCACCACAAACAACATATGGGACATTTCCATTACTCCAGAAAGTGTATTCATGCTCTTAATCCTTAATCCCTTGATTTGCTTTCCAAGCGTTACCTTTTCTAGGTGTGTATAAATGGAATGATACATAGTTTGTACTCTTCTGTGTTTGGCTTCTTTCACTTAGTATATTGGAAACACTTTAAAATTCATCCATGTGTTTATCAGTAGTTCCCTGTTGCAGAATGGTAGTGCACTGTGTGGATGTATCTATCACAATTTACCTGTTTCTCAGATGATGGATATTTAGGTTCTTTCAGGTTTTGGGCTGTTAAAATTGAAGGTGCTGTGAACATTTGCGTATAAGTCTTAGTGTAGACATAAGTTATCTTTTCTCTTGGATTAATACCTGAGTGTGGAATTGCTGGGTCATATGGTAAATGTGTTTAATGAGAAACTGCCAAACTGTTTTCCAAAACAAACTTTGTTTTCTCATTAGTATATGAGAATTCCAGTTGCTCCACATCCTTGCCAACACTGTGATTTTCATTCACTTGCATTTCTCTAATGATGTTGAGCATGTTTTCATGTGCTTATTTGCATCCATAAAATTTTGTTGGTGAAATAAATATTCATAGATTTTGCTCATTTTTCATTGATGTTGGTCTTACTGAATTTTACAAGTTCTTTATACTGGATATAAATCCTGTATTGGATATATATTTTGCAGATACATTCTTCCAGTTTGTATTTTGGCTTTTCATTTTCTTAACAGTGCTTTTTGAGCACCAAAAGCATAGTGTTCATGATGATTTAAGAACATTTAAATTACATTGTTTTGATATGGTGTGATTCACTAGTTGAAACAAATTTTGAAGTTCTTTTCTCTCACGCACAAGAAATATACTTATTAAACATTATAAAATGTGATGAGTAAATAAAATTATAACCTTAAGGTAGAAGACAATGTTAGTAGAGTATCAATTTTTTTTTAAAGTAATAAAATAATAGTTTAAAACTGACATTGGTTAGGGAAAGAGAAGATTTAATGAAAGTCATTGTTTACTTAATGACACTACGACAGAATTTATTCTGAAGATTACTTATAAAAAGGTGTATTATGCTCATGGAGCATTTTATTGAGATTAAATTTTCCGTTTTTTAAAGTTATGTAGTACATTTTGCATAAATTATAAATGTAGTGTGTGTGTGATCTGAAGAGAAGGCTTTCCTTTACACTAGAGAGTGTCACTTGTGGTAGTTTGTGAGAAGTCTTCATTGTTAGGCTAAGACCTATTTTAGGAAATCTAAATATATATGGCACCTATTTCATTTTGAAAATCAGTGCCAACTTTTAAGAACTATTAAAGTGAAAATCTCTGGGGCATTGTTCTTGTCTGAGATCAAAATATTGCCTAAAATCTTTATCTCAATTTTTCTTTTCTTTTTCTTTTTTTGAGACAGAGTCTCACTCTGTTCCCCAGGCTAGAGTGCTGTGGCGTCAGCCTAGCTCACAGCAACCTCAAACTCCTGGGCTCAAGCGATCCTACTGCCTCAGCCTCCCGAGTAGCTGGGACTACAGGCATGTGCCACCATGCCCGGCTAATTTTTTCTATATATTTTTAGTTGGCCAATTAATTTCTTTCTAT
>CAUYRT010004329.1:0-43161 GCA_963574885.1 Lepilemur ruficaudatus
AAAGAAAGAAAGAAAGAAAGAAAGAAAGAAAGAAAGAAAGAAAGAAAGAAAGAAAGAAAGAGAAAGAAAGGAAGGAAGGGAGGGGAGGAGGGAGGGATAGAGGGAGGGAGGGAGGAAGTAAGGAAGGAAGGAAAAAAGGAAGGAAGGGGAGGAGGGAGGGATAGAGGGAGGGAGGGAGGAAGTAAGGAAGGAAGGAAAAAAGGAAGGAAGGACAGACAGAAGAAACACTGGGTTTCTTTCATAAATATTTGGGGCTTTGAAACTCATGTTCAGAATGTAGTTGGTGACAAATTCTTTTCTTGTTGGTGCAACTAGGTATCTGGAAATTCTACTCAAATGAAGCTACAAATACGTTCTCCAACAACACAATAACCAGGGATGCCCTGCATGACCAAGGGCACACAGAGCTAGAGCTAACAGTGAATTTAAGAGATAGGACCCGTCTGAGGAATGGTGGGCTGTGACAGAGACAAGATGATTTCCACCAAAACCCTGCATCAGTGTGGTCCTCCCCCCAGGGGTAAAAGTCCTGTCACCTCCTCTGCACAGCCCTTTCTGACATTCTCAGCCTGCCAGTCCCAACCCCCCAGAGTCCCTCCAGCTGTGTCTGTGTTAGCCCTTATAGCCCTGTGCTGTGTCCCATCTGTCTCCTTGACCAGAATGAAAGGCAGTTGGCTTTTCTGTGCAACTTTTTTGGGGGGTTGCAATGCCCAAAACTGCATCCGAGTAATAATGACACAAACAGTATTTTTTTAGTTCTGTTTCCATCTCACACTCCTGACAAACACTTCTGGAAGGCTCCCAGGAAACATCTCCTGTCTGTTCCATGGACTAGCTCTTAGGCTGCAGGTCTGTATGCCCACATGCCCATCCCTGGGCTGCACCAGAGGCTGCAGGTGCAGTGCTGAGGGTACCCAGTCTGAGTTGCTCATCCCCAACAGCACAATTACTAGTTTTCTCCAAGCTGCTGCACTCATTGGTCAGCCCTGGGTGACATAAGCCATCCAACTCTGTCTGTTTAGGTTTGCAAAGCCATCGTCCCTGTTTCCTTTTATTCCCGAAGCTGCCAGTGTTGATGTTCTGGGGTCTTGCAATATTAGGATCTCACAGAGACGTTGACACAATGGATCCCTAGTGTTTGGATCACTTTTCACTGCATACTCCTCGGTTAGGCTGCAGAACAGGTGGAATGACAGAACTCTTTGTCCATTGCTTCAGATTTATGTGCCTCTAAACTCTTCCCAGAAGACTCCTTGGAAATTGACCCCAGCCCTTCCCCCACCGCAGCACGTGCCCTCACATCCTAAGTGCCTGGGCTCTGCCATGACCACCACTGAGATGCAGGCAGGGATCCATGCTGTGGACAGCCACACTACACCAGGAGGTATTTAATAAATGTATGTAAGATGAATTGATGACTTGCATTGAACTTGGGCAGTCCTGGCAATGTTTTGCATATCATTGACCCAAAGGGTGTGTCTTTAACCCCAGCTTTGAGAGGAAGGGAGTGGGCCAGATATGATCACAGGAATCAACACTACTGTTTCTCCCTGGAGTTTGCCTTCACATAGCATCACTGTGACTGCCATTCATTCTAGCCCATGGCTCAGTGCTCACTGTGCATGGGGACCCCCTGAGGAACCTGGAAAACTATAGCTGCCCCAGTCCTACCCCAGGACAAGCCCTTTCAATTAGTCTGGGGTGAGGCTCAGGCATTAGCTTCCTTAAAATTCCCCAGGTGACCCTCACACACCTGAGGGCTCTAAGTACTGCTTTAATGCAAACACAAAAACATACGGATACAGATGTGGCTCTGAAGAAAATTCAGGTGGCTTATTTTATTATTTTTACTCTCATAACACTTTTCTAATGTATCAATATTTTGATTTTGAAAGGCTCAATGTTCATTGTAGCCAATCAATCAATACAGATGCATAACAATTAGGTATAAATAATCTCTCTGCTCTAAGGCTACTCCATCCCCATCCCTTCTACCCAGGAACAAATGCTAATAATGTGGTGTTTATTCTTTCGAACCTTTCTCTATACTCTTGAAAATTATATACCCACTTATGTACATGTTGCTGGCTAAGACATTTTGAAACATATTGTCTTTCTTTCTTGCATTGCCCTAAACATGACCAATCTTCTGTTTTCTAGAGGCAGAAGTTTGCCTTGGTTCTGGGTAAGAGTCTGCCAGGAAGAAGAAAATTTCTGTGTGGGCCCCAGTGTGATGGGAGATTCTGATAGGTCTGCTGGCCTGGTTCAGGCAGGTGGGCCACCAAGGCTGGGGCTTCCATGACTATAGTGTAGGCTCCAGGGCCAACAGGACAAGAGAAACCAATAACACTCATTCATTCATTCAAGAAGCAATTCTTACACAGCAGTTGTGGGCCTGACAGTTCCAGGTGCTGAGAGGCAACATTGGACCAAAAAGACCTCATAGAGCTTCCCTTTGAGTGGCAACTTCGATAGGAACCGAGCTTGTGTTCAGAAGTCAGCGGAACAAAGGTCCCCACCTAGAGCCTATGGAGAAGGCCAGCTCCCAGTGAGGCCACCCTGCCCACTGTCCCACATCGTCCCACCACCAACCAGAGCCTCCAGTGATCACCTCACCAGACACCATCGTGGAGAGAAGAGGAGGAAAGTTAAACTTTGAATTCACAATCTCATTACCCCAATGAGATTGTGCTAAACTCACAGGTGGGACAGGTGTCTCATACGCAGGAAGTGACTGGGGTATCAAAAAATCCATTAACAGTTAAGTTTAAGTGTCACGCACTCTGATGTTTGAGGAGTCAGGAGGAAGATTCAGTAGCTTACAGCAAACATGCACATCTAAGTAACAGTACTTGAAAGTTCACCCCTATTTCACACTTACATGCAGACTCATTTCTGCTTTTGCCTTGTAAAAATGAGATCCCACCCGTACACCTTGCTCTCGCAATTGTCATTCATTGCTCCCCTGTCTCCCTGGAGAACCTGCCCAGCAACCAGCTCCTGTCACTACTACTTGCAGTAGGTGGGTGCAAAGGAAATCTGACATCACTGGTAGGAGGAGTCTCAGGGTCCTCCGAAATGAATGAGACAGCCTTCCAGAAGAGAATAGGACAGTGGAGGTTTTTGTTATTATTGCAATCATTTCTGTGAATGAAGATTTATTTGCTGAATGACAGTGCAGGGCAATTGCACGATGAGTTCACCCACTCTGTTTCTAAATGAAGCAGGACCCTTCAGAATGGTCTCAGGAAAGGCACCAAAACTTCTTCAGCTTCAGGTTGTTTATACTGAAACACAGAACTAGTATGGCTGATTTGAAGAGGAGGAGAAGTCTCAGAGGGTTACAGCAAATCATGGGATCTGAATTATGGGATATTTTAAGGCAATGAAGTTTTGTGATCCTCCAGTTCAGAAATTCATCATAAATAAAACATTTACAAGGAGATCTGATGATCCTGCTTATAGAGAAAATGTAAGTGAAAAAATGAGTGAGGGAAGGAGTGAGATTCACTGAGCCCTCAGGGTGAGGAAAACATACCACTAGTGATACGAAAGATTATTTGGAGTTTTAAGGGCATAGTGTATTAAATGGTACTAATTTTCATATCGCAAAGTTATCCCATTTGCAATTCCCTTCATACATTTCGATTCCCTAAAGGAGGAAGACTCCACACAGGGTTATTATTTGATCTATACTTTACTAGTCCTTGCCAATCTCCTTGGAGGGGAGAAAAAAACAGGAGAGAGAGAAAATAATTGTTAGACCTGGAGCCATCAGTAGACAACATCCAGCCAGAAACAGATAATTTGTACTGTTTCTTTTGAATTAATGTTTATTCGTAGCTTTTATTTATGAACTGAATTTCGTTTTTTACTTATCCAGTGACACAGTTTCCTCTAGAAATATATTTATTTATGTAAAAATGACAGAGTAGATTTAAAGGCAAATATTCATGGAGCATTACATACGATTCAATATATGGAAAAATTGTGAGCATGTTCGATGAGTGACAGATGTTTGGGAAGCACTGTGTTAACACATAAACTATTCATAGACCACAGTTCTTTAAATATTTGTGCCTTAAAGTAGGTCAAAAATGTCCCTTGTTTATGCTATTCCTTCCTTAGCATATCAGCTCTTCATAGATGCTTTTAAAAAATCATTTTTCCCAATGCAGGGACATTTTTGCACTTTCCCAATTATGTGAGTCACATTTAATGAGATTTTATAGTAAAAGAAGCCTAATGTGGAATGTTAGTTTTGACAAAAGTAATGTTCCCTTAGGAAACCAGGAAATTGTTTTATGTCTAACAAATTTAGGCAAGGGCACTTGTTTGGAAAGCTCATGGGATCTTCATACCTAGTGCAACTGATGGAGAATAAAGACTGTTATGTTTATATTCCAACCCTCCCTTTCATCAACTTTTCTTCTGCTATGGCTGTGTCTGCCTTTGTAAAATAGGAACCAAAGGAGAAAAAAAGTGGCTTAATGTAGAAATGATATATGGAGGGATATATGGGAAGTAGGTGAAAGTGACGAAATAAAAATAGAAGAGAAAAATAAAAACAGATAGAGTCTTGGTAGAGAGAGGATTGTATAGATGGTCCATTCCATGATATTCAAAAAAACGTATCTTTGGGAAACTGGCAGATATAAGTTGAGTTGCTAGTTTTGCAACCTACCAGCTATAAGCCTCAGTTTCCGCATTAGTGTAATGGAGTAATTAATCCTTGCTCATCTGGAGAAAGGCGTGAGTGGGGAAGAAAGGTTAGGGGTCCAAGTCAGGAAGTGGCTCTTGGGGGTTGATTAAAACAGTATTCCCCTGTATAAAGGAATGTGGAAGTCACAGTTTTCAATCAGAGCAATTAGGGTCTATAGAAGTTGTTCTTATGAAGACTGATCAAAGTACCACTGTTGTCAGACAGAACTGTTTTGAGTGCAGCAAGCTAATTGTTTTCAATAAAAAAGCACACATGATATTTTACAGGCCTCTGTCAAATATTAGACTGAGATCTAAAATCATACATCATGATCTTTGCCTGTGAAGATTTGGAGGCAGTTTCCTTTTCCAGTCTGGGGGATTTGGGCCTCTTTCTAAGCATGTATGGATTTTAGAACCACAGGATCCAGGCCCTGCTCTCCATCAGCTGTGTTAGGGTGAGAAGCTGTTGGCTGAATTGTCCACCCCAGAGCCATGAGTCATATTTTCAACATAAAACTTGTTCTCCTGATTAGCTCTAATCGCCCTTAATTTCTTACAGATCATGGGCTTAGCTAATTTGCATGTCTGTCACAAGGGGCTGGCATTATGCTAAAAATCTAGCCCCAGCATGTTAGGAAATGCAGCAGTAACAACATCATCTTTACTCATCTGGGACACTCCCCTGAGTCTGAAAGCCAGCAATTAAGAGTAAGGAAGAGGAAGAGCAGAGCAATGACAGGTCTTGATGGAGTCACGGGCTTCCACTGGGGTCTGTGCAGATGTGGCAGACACTGGAGAGGTACGCAGGGGGAGCCCAGACCCTACAGAATGGGGATCCCACATGCATTCTTGAGATGTAAGCAAGAGAGGATCGGACAGGCCTTCCTTCCAAAGGGGAAATTGGTGAGGCTGAACTTTTCTGTCCACCAGGAGGGTGTGAGACAGGCCTACAGCCATGGGCAACCTTTCTGTATTTTGTTGAAATACCAGAATCAGCTCTTCACAGTGTGCTAAGGAAGCAGCGTTTGGTGCCTGGAATTCCAGCCCCAAGCATCAAGAAGACAGTCTCATCCTTAAGAGTATTATAGCCTACCATTGTCTTAGCTCGCTTTTTTGACACTAATTTCTTTTTTTTTTTAATTTTTATTCTTTTTCTTTTTTGAAGTATACTTTACATATCATGCCTTTACTCCATTTTAAGTGTACAATTAAATGCTTTTTAGTGAATTTACGAAGATGTACAGTTAATCACATAAATCAGTTTTAGAGGAATTCCTTCCCCCTATTGAGACCCCTAATTTCTCTCCCCAACTACTTTTCAAGCATGTCTCACTAGTTTTTTTTTTTTTTAAAGCTAGGAATATATTTTGAGTTTTAGAAAAAGGCTCCATCATGTTGCCTCCTTTTACGTATTTTCAACTCATCCATTTTATAAACAATGAACTTGAAGCTCAGTAGAGTAAGACAACATGCGCAACATCACACAGTTGGTTTTGACCGAATCCTTCTTGGAATCCAACTAGAGAATTCATCTCAGTATAGCAAAGGGGATGTAAATGCAACTGTTTACCAGACACCATGGGCCTTATCAATGTGTCAATGTACCTTTTTCAGAACAAAAATCATCTCTAGGACTCCCTTCATGCTTCCTTGGGTCTACACGGTACCTGCTGCATTCCCATGACTGCTGCTGTGAAGACTCCCTAAGTGTCTAGAGAGGGCAGGGAAAATCCAGTGGGTTGATCCAGAAGCTGGTAAATGACATGGAAGGATAGGATGCAACATAAACCTGTCATAAGCAGTATTTAGTTCTTCTCATTAGTTAAAAAAAATATAGAGAGAATGTGTAGAAAACAAATTTTTTAAAAATCACCTTTAATCTCACCATTAAGAGATAATTTCCGACTTTGTTTGAATGCTTTTTCTTTGCTCTTCAATTTTGCCCCACAAAACACATATCATATTAAATGATAAATATTGCATTTTTTCATTTTATATGGTATCATGAACAATTTCAAAAATCTGTACTTGCCTCATTATTTCATTTGTTTTGTTTTCTCAGTTTAGCGGGGGCCCGTGAGTTGTGCTTTGTGGTGCTCCGGTGATCCATCTGGCTATTCATTTTGAAATAGTTTTAACAAATACAGGAGCCTATGAGGACACCTTGAATAAAGACACCTAACTAAATCTGAAATGGCCACACTTGGTTGAATGAGTGATGACCATGTCATCAAAATTTCAGCGGAAAGGAAATGGCAATAATAATTCAATATGAGGCCAGCACCTTAAGAGCTGGATAGGTTTGGTTTCAAAAATGTCTAGCTATTTTTCATAGATGTGTTGAAATGCAGTAGCTTTTTCTATGACAAACATTTTTAAAACACACCCACACATAAAGAGAATAATCAGCACTAGTAGCATAATCTTTGAAATAGAAGAAAAGTTCTATGTATCTATCTATCATCTATCTATGTATCATCTATATCTAAATTTGGAAATGGAGAATGCTGAGAGTGCTAGGACAAGATTTTGTATAAGGTACAAAATCTTACAGAGAAAAGGTCACATTGTGGAGTAGAAATGGCAGTTGCCTTCCCAACAGCCCTTCTATCTGTTTTCTCTCTTTCTCTAACAGAATCTCAATTTTGTCCAGCTATTGGCTGACTATGTCTTTTGCGGCCACCCCCTACCCCAGTTGGTAAATCCCGACTCACCTAAATCAGTCATGATATATCTACTTCTCTTGCCAGGTATTTGTTTTAGGGGTCACCTTGTTACCCAATTTTGGCCAAAGGGCCACAGGAGAAATTCTCTTGGCAGGCTTTGGGAAAGGTTTCACTTCTTCTCAAGAAGAGATGGAAAAGAAGAAAAAACTCTTTTATTTTGAACATTTGGTCCTTTTGTGAGGCTACTGCTGCCAGCTTGAGACTACAAGGGGACAACTCTGAGGACAAAAGCCATGATACTAAAGAGGGCACCACAGAGAGACGACAGGAATAATCCAGGTCTTCAATGATGTCATTGAGGCTCCCTATGAACTTCCTTTTTGTTAATTAACACAGTGCATTTTTGTTATTGTTTGAGCATTTTGAGTTTAGGATTTTGCTTACTTGCAGCCAACAGCATGCTCACTGGTTCAGGTGGTCACTCGTAACAAGTCACATGTGAACAACTAATGACTGAGCGTGTTTGGGGGAGAGGAAGAACCAAGTTCTGTTTCTATGTCCAGCACTATGATCTGATGGTGCCTTTTATTTTAACCTATGGGACTGTCTGCCATCCAAACCAGAATAATACTTCAGAAGTAGATATTAGTCTTCAGAACTGGGCACCGTGACTATCTATAGTATCCAACACATCAATATTTGCTCTAGTAAGGGACTTAACCAGGTTTCTGGAGTAGGTATTTAGTAAATAATCTTTAGTGCAGTAAGGACTATATCAGCTGAAGAAATTACCTTGGCCTAAGGGAAAAACTATCAGCAAATTAATAATTTAGGGCCTTGTTTATACTTTTCTTATTATATTAGAGAATTCTCAAGCCAACCATAGACCTGTAAAAAAATACCAGCCTTACCTGAAAGAGAAAGTATTTTAGGTGTGGCCCCTAGTAGGAAATTCCTGAGTGAGCAGTTCCTCGTGCTTGAGAGGCTCAATCAATTATTTCATAGAATACCAGTTTAGGAGGGACTGTGGGCTTATATAAACTAAGAAGTAATTACCTTACATAATAAAACTATAAGCAGGTCCCTAGCTAATGAATTTGCCTGTTGTTTTCTCAGTTTATAGATATTGACCCATATGAGACATATTACATATGCATAGACACAGAGAGACATATCCATTGGGTTAATTAGGGCAGGCTAAACACCTGTAAGGAATGGACCCAAGGATGAAGGAGCTCTAAGAAATGAAAGTTTATATTTATTGCTCCTAGGATAGTCTGGATGTCTGCTCTTGATTGGTGAGTGTCTCCTGTCATGTGTTCATTCAGGAACCCAGTCTGACAGTTGCGATATAACCTTAAATTGTCACTCTCCCCATTGCCATGCAGCCAGCAGGGAAGAGGAAGAGAGAACATGGAGGACATGTTGTCTGGTCTTGAGCAAAGCCCTTAAAGTGGCTCATTTCACCTCTACCCACATTCCATGGGCTGAAATGTGGTCACATGGTCACATTTAACTGCAAAAAGATCTGGGAAATGGAGTTCAGCTATGTGCCTAGGAAGAATGGAGAATGGATTTTGGTGGACAGCTTCCAACACATATGGGATACAATAGAGGACCAGGCTGGAAAAGGATCCTAAGTGGAGTGACCTTCCTGGTCTCTTCTCCATTCTCCCCCCTGCAATTAGGGTCATCTTTGCATAGTGCCAATATGCCTGTCCTTCACCAACCACCTGCAAGTCTCTGTTTAAATCTTTTAGTAATTTCTCAATGTATTTATTACCAAGTCAAAACTCTTTATCCTGACCTACGAGGCTCTGCATTGTCTAATCTCCACTTACCTATTCATTCTCAATTTTGAGAAATGCTTTTCTTTCACTTTGGAGGCTCCAGCCTCACACACCACCTTTCACATCCCCTGTCTTCCATGTTCTATTTCCAAGAGATTCTGCACTTGCTGTTCTTTTTCCCTGAAAACTCTTTCCTCCCCTTCTTGCTAATGAGTACCCAATTCATCCTCAAAGCATGACTCTCCCAGTGCAATGTTCTTTGATTTGGTCAAATTCCTCTGTATAAGCTCTCATTGCAAGGTATACCTTTCTTCATAGTACTCATTATAGTTATTTGTTATTTTTATAATTATTTTGTGACTGATTAAAATCTGCCTCTCCCACTAGACTATAAACTCCATGAGGGCAGTGGTTATGTCTCTTTTTGCTGATGTATGCTTAGCATAGCTCTAACACACAGAAAATACTCAGCAAACATTTATTGAATATAAGCAGGCTTGAATGAATGATTAGCTGGATTCTAAGTTGGACCTTGCCACAAATTAGCTGTGTGATCACAATGTCTTTTCACATTTCTGGGCCTAAATTTCTTCATCGTGAGAGGACTGAACTAGATGACGTTTAGGACTTTGAGTACCATGGTCTTATGGTGCTACTATTTTAAAATTGAATCTTGTTGTTCATTACTTTTGTTTAATCATTCAGTTATGTTTCCTAAGCAGATGTAACAAGTTCTAGGTCTGGAAAAGTGGAGTGAGAACACTTTTTATTCTTTTACTTTGAATTTTTGACTACTTATGAATTCACTGCAAACTTTAATTTTATCCTAGTCCATAAAGTCCAATAACAAGGGAAAAGAGGATTAGATAGAGTTAATAAAGAATAATAGTATCAATTTTCATACCCAAAAGGATAAGGAATGAAAATTCATGAACATTTTGTGGGTTGTCATAAGGGATTAACTCTTGTGTGGTGTTGGAAGATGAGTAGTTTGTTACCTTTATTCTGGTTAAATTTGGGCTTCGGTTTTTTGAAAGCCATCCATGTATTGACAGTGTATTAATATAAACTGTCACCAGTATAAGAACAGGGACTGCTTTTTCTCTTTTTGATATTAAGATGGATATTCAATAAAAAAGATTAATATCCAGTTTATTTTAAACTTTTGTGTGTGTGATAGGATGGCAGGTAATGTGATCATTACAAAGCCTGTTTTTAAGTAGCCGGATAGCATTTATTTATTGATTTATTGTGCTTTTCTTGTTATGTACGACAAGGAATGCTCGTTTTGAGAAGTCTTAGCAGGATCTGGAGGAGAGTTACTCATTGTGAGCAGCTTGAGTGCCTGGGACCATTCTATAAATGGTTGACCACTTGATTTAAGATTAACTGGTAGACTTTATTATGATGTTATGTTGTGGGAGAATTAGGTGCTAAAAGAAATCAATCCACTCTCTGCTTTTATGAAGTACGCACATTTTTGGAAAGTTTCAAGTTCTACAACAAAACTGAAGAGAGAGGCCAGGACTGATGGAATTTGCAATTACTTCTTTAAAATGGGATTTGTTTAGCACTTCCTCCTTCTTGATGAACATTTTTTTTCTCCAATTTGCAAGATGACTATATCTGATTTTTCATGTGTCATTCAGAAGGGAGCGTCATTCCGTTAATGATGAAACCTGACTTTAGGCATCTTTCCTTCTAATTAATTTTGTTTTGTTTTGATCAAGATTCTTTTTTAAAACTAATAAATTTTATTTTTTCCAAACAGTTTTAGATTTATAGAAAAATTGAGCAGATAGTACAAAGTCCCCGAATGCTGTCCCCTTTCGCCCTGCACACAGTTGCCCCTATGACTAATTATTATTAATTATTACTGATCTTAGTATAGTACATTTGGAACAATTAGTGAACCAATATTTATACATTCCTATTAATTAAGGTTCATAGTTTATTCATATTTCTTAATATTTCCTTTTCTGTTTCAGAATCACAACTGGGATATCTCATTACATTTAGTTGTCATATCTCCTTAAGCTTCTCTTGGCTATGACATTTTCTCATACTTTCTTTGTTTTAGACGACCTTGGCAGCTTTTTCTTTTCTTTTCTTTCTTTCTTTTGAGACAAGGTCTTCCTCGGTTGCCTAGGCTAGAGTGCAGTGGCATCAGAGCTCACTGCAACCTCAAATTCCTGGGCTCAAGTGATCCTCCTACCTCAGCCTCCCAAGTTGCTGGGATTACAGGTGCATGCCACCATGCTCAGCTAATTTTTTTACATTTTTGTAGACACAGGGTCTCCCTCTTGCTCAGGCTGGCCTCGAACTCCTGACCTCAAGCAATCCTCCCACCTCAGCCTCCCAGAGTGCTAGGATTACAGCCTACAGTGAGCCACTGCGCCAGCTGACCTTGGCAGTTTTGAGGAGTGCTGGCCAGGTAGGTATATTGTACGATGTTCCTCTATTAAAATTTGTTGGATGTTTCCTTCACAATTAGACTGGAGTTAAAGGTTTTTGAGATGAAGATCACAGAGGTAAAGCACCATTGTCACCTGATATCAAGGGTGCATGCCATCGACATGATTTATTGACTATTGATGTTGACCTTGATCACCTGGCTGAAGTAGTTTGTCAGGTTTCTTAATCATAATGACACTCTTCCCTTCCCCTGCCCCCATTTCCATATTGTATTCTTTGGAAGAAAGTCACTAAGTACAGCCCACACATAAGTAGGAATTATGCTCTTCCTCCTTTGAAGTGGAGTATCTACGTAATTTATTTGGAATTCTTCTGGAAGATTTGGATCAAGATTCTTTTAAGTAAGTGGGCTTAATTGGGTTTGGGGATTATCCTGATAAGCATTTTGTGGTTATAAGTTTGCATGTTCTTTTGAAAAAATAGGGTAATATGGCCATGCCAATACAGTGGAGTAGAACGAGAGCATTGGATTAGGAATGTGACGATTTGAGTTTGTGAACCAGCCTGGCCACTTGCCAGGAATGTGACCCTCTCCCCTGAGAACTGCTTTGAGCAATCAGAAGCTCTAGTTGGCGATGCAATACAGGGGGCACTTTATTTGCTATCCTTGCTGCCTGGCACAAATGTTCTTCAGCGTGGCCCTTGGCTGGCTCCCTCTTATATTCTGGTCTCAGTGCAGAAGTCACTCCGTCCAAGAAGAGTCCTCAGAGGACCCAAGGTAAAGTAGCTCCCTAACATTCCTGAAATTTTTATGCCATGGCTTTGTGTCATTCATTCATATCATTTATTGTTATCTAAAATCACCCTGTTCATTCAGTTGTTTATCATCTGCCTCTAGATTATAAACTTCATTAATTCCATGAACTCTCTGAAGTCAAGGACCTTATCTGTCTTATTTATTTCATCCCAGTACTTAGAAAGTGCCCTGAATAAATTACAGGCTAGATTAAAAAGAAACAAACACCATAACGACCATTGGTTCTCTTAAGATTCTCTTAAGCTAAAAGTTAACATAAAACTCTTTGGCAGCCCTGACAAATAAAGTATGATAAACCAATCTTCTCCTCTGAAAGTACTTCTTTGAAAAAGAAAAGGACCTGAACGCAAGAGAGATTTTCGTATTCTCTGTTTTGAAATATGTGAATTTCACCAAGATGGGATTATGTTGATCTAGATTGATTTTTCTTAGGAAACTTAATAATAGGTATTTTGACTCCCATGAAGGGGTCCTGACTTGTCTTATTTAACAAATGAGTGTCCAGGAAAAAAAATGACTTCCATGTCCAGAAGAGGTACATCTTCCAGAGACTCTCTAAAATTTGAGATGTCAGAAGTATTTCTCCTCTACAATTGTTGGGAAAAGGAGCACGTTTATTCTGTAAGGGAACTGAAGCATAATGCAATGCAATCTAAGAACATGCAAACTTATTATCTACCAGGATGGTTGAATGATTCTGATCAAATGGAGGATAGAAATGAGTGCTTTATATTTGGATTTGGGAAAAGTGACTCCACAGTTCTATTTAGGCACAACAGTGCCTGCAAATACCTGAAACAGTGGCAGTCTGTGGCTTGTTCATAACACAATGTATATATTTGCTCTTTGAAATTTATCATGGCGGTGAGGCAAAAAGCTCCCCAAATTATTCCTGCAAATGGAAGGAGCATATCTTATTGTGGATGATAAGAGAAAAGCTGCTCCTAAGTTCCAGGTTGCTATTATTTTTTAATTGGCTTTTCAGAGGGCTACCTTTGTGCCAAAAACTACTCAGGGGTAGTTGCTCCCTATGACTTAAAAAATATCACAATTTATTTTTCCCACTCTCAGAAATTGCTAACAAGTGGTGTTATGCATTATTAGCAGTGGGAATCTTTTTATGAGAATATTCTATTTTCCAGGTCTCCATGGATAGAAGTGCTGGTACCAGGGAGCTGCCTTTTTAAAAACACAATCTGACGTCACTTGCTGCTTAAAGCTTGTCAACAATTTCTCATTGTTTTTAGGTTAAAAATAAAAATCTGTAGTGTGGTCTACAACCCTGCAAAAGCTCTGGCTCTGGCCAATTGTTCAGCTTCAACTTGTGTCCCAGGGACTTTGCACATGCTTCTCTCTCTGTCTAAAATGCCTCTTCCTTCACCTTCTTTTGTCTAGTTAAATTCTATCTGTCCTTCTCAGATCTCAGCCTAATTGTCAATACCTATAGGAAGCTTCCCCGACTTCTCAGACTGGACCAAGCTCCTCTGTTCTATATTTTCATAACTCCCTGAAGCTTGTCTTTATCACAGTTAGTATTAACTGTCTGCCCCCACTAGCTTATCAAGGCAGAGACAATGTCTATCTGGTTCACCACTACATGCCCAGGCACACTGGAGGTGCTCAATGAATATACAACATATGAGTAAAATTTCTAAATACTTAAAGTGCTCATTAGCATAAACAAGTTTGTTCCTTTATTGTAACTAATAAGGAAAAAAGAAAGGTCAGCTTTCACTTTATTTCATGTCAACTATGAGATCGCTAAGGGGAAGATAAAGGTTAAGTATGTGGGTTTTGTAATCGCATTGGCCCAAGTTCCAAACTTGATTCTACTACTTACTGGCTGTATGATCATGGAAAGTTGCT
Source organism: Lepilemur ruficaudatus (assembly GCA_963574885.1). Lineage (NCBI taxonomy): Eukaryota > Metazoa > Chordata > Mammalia > Primates > Lepilemuridae > Lepilemur > Lepilemur ruficaudatus. The sequence continues at coordinate 14,259 of CAUYRT010004329.1, forward strand.
TAAACTTTTTTTATATTCCAGTTTCATCATCTGTAAAATAGGTCAGACCTGGGTTTGAAGCCCTGATCCACCAATTACTGATTGTGCAACTTGGTTTAAGTTACTCTCTCTAAGCTTCAGTCTTCATAACTATAAAATGAGGCTAATATCATCTATCTGTTTATCTCTTAGGGTTATTAGGAGGACTACATTAATATGTATGTATATATGCACACAGATATTTTACATATATATTAAATGAACATATGTGTTTGCTTATGAACATACGAAAAGGTGCTCAATCCATGTGGAGTAAAACAATAAAAACAAAATAAAACAACAGTGTGACATTCTTTTCTATCTATCAGAATACCAAAGACAAAAAATTGGTTAATGAATGTTGTTGGTAACATTGTAGAGAAAGAGGCATTCTCATACACTGTGGGTGGGGGGCTTGCAAAATGGCAAAATATATCTTTGGCAACATCTAACACAATTGCAAGTGCACCTACAATTTGACCTAGAAATCCATCCTCTCGAATTTCATCCTACAGGTATGACCATACATATTCGCAAAGAAGTGTGCACTAGGATGGCAATGTAGCATGCTGATAACAAAGTGCTGGAAACAATAAAGAGTTCAGCAATAAAATAGGACCGGTCAAAAAGTTATGGAATTGATAAAATGAAATACTACATGGTCATTAAAATGTGCCAATAGTGAATTATCTCCCAGATATATTATTTGATGAAAAAAGCAATGTAAAGGGCAATATGAATTGTGTGAAAAAAAAAAAAGAAAGAATGATCACTCATGCAAGCATCCAATTGTTTGAATGGACAAAAAACACTTTTCCAAGGGTTTATGGAAAGCTGTGGTTGCTTTTTCTCCTAATATTATTAGATCTTAAAGTTGGGCTGCCACAGAGATCCCTGGGTTGCGCCAACATGGAAGATGCAGGGCAGTCGGGTGGCTACCATGGGATGACTTCAACAGAGTGGGAAGAGTTTTGCACATTGCAAGTGATAAACAGAAACCAAACCTTACAACACAAGTCCTCTAATATGAATTTATTGGGTCCTCATAAATATTACCTCCTAATACTAAGGGCCTTTATGAGAAAATAAGTATTATCTCCGTTTAATAGATGAGCAAACAGAGGATGAGTGGCCTGTCCAAGGTCACACATTAGCCAATGGTGAAGCCAATATCGGATGCTAGGGGTCTTAGTCAAGAGGCCACAGCTTTAGGCAGGTTTGTAGCATATTGTCTCTCTGCAGTGGTTAGGAATCCTAGTGCTATTTTTTAGTTAGTTTTAGAGTCCTCTGACTCCTGAAATCTTTCCTCAAATAAATACGCTTTCTTAGAAGTGCAGGTCTACTCTGTGCCAATGACTGCATGTGAAGCTGTGTGGGGTGATTTCTAGGAACTCCTTTATTCCCTGTTTGCCGTTTCCCCAGTTTCACTGTTTTCCCTGAAGAAGACTGGTTGACAGACTTGGGAGCCTCCAAGTGATGTCCCGTCACTAGTGATCTCCTAGTGATCACCATCAACGTTTTCATTCAGGAAGGACCTCTCAGGGAAGAAACAGGCCTTCCAGCCTTGGAACTGCATGAACAATAAACATGGTTTTATCTTCAGATATACTCTTACTCTGTGATCAGTGTAGTTAGAAAACTGTGCTCAAGTGAATACGTTTCGGCAGTTCCTTTGAGAATGCAGGAGAAGGTAAAGTTATGGCTGGTATCAACCCAAGTGCTACCTAGATGCAAGTACTATGTAACCTAGAAAATTCTTAAAGAAACTGCCCCCTCCTGGTAATGTTCTCCATTCTAGAATACTCTGATGTCCAAGACCTTTGGAAAGGGCTCAGGTAGTAATTAATTAATTTGTCCAACGAGGGACAATCAGTTGGTAAATGGATATTTTTCTTTTGAAATTATACTTTAATAAAGGCATTTAAAGGCTTGAGACATTTTTTAATCATTCCACTCCAATATAATGGTTAATTTTAGGAGCTCTGTGAGTTTGATTTGTATTTAAAATTTTTACAATCTATATATAGGTTGGTCTTTAATAACCATTTATATATTGCTTCTTTTTATATAGGTCATGTATTCTCCTGGGAGAGTAACAAGATTAGAAATAACAAATACAGTACAGAATAAATTAAAGTGCTTCAAACTGCATTATATAATTTCAGAAAATTGGTTTCACACTGAAACATTTAAACAAGACAATCAAATGATTTAAGTTTAAAAAAAAACACCTAGTATACGCATTTGAATTGCTGTTGTTTAGCAAATTTTATCCTCAGCAGTGTGGTACTGGTACCTTCTCACAGTGCTCCAGGAATGTGGCAGCTCATTTGGGTTAATATGGATAAAATTATTATTATTTTTCCTTATTTCTGGCTATTTAAAAAGTTGGCTTCATTCTCCTTGAAGATGAATAGCGTTTATTAGTCAAAACGTCAAAGGACTACTGTAAAAGTAATTGTATTTTTGTATATAATTCTCCAAACTCTTATATACAAAATGTTCCTATTACACTCGGTGCAATAAATTCAGAGGCTGTTGTGGGACAGGAGATAGCAAAATTGGGGCCAATACTTTTCTAATTACTTAGGATAATAAAAAGTGGGGCTTGGTTTTCCTTTCACAACTAAAGGAAGGAGATATGATGCTCTAGAGAGTCTATTATTCCGGCCGGTTTTGTTTGTTTCTGTGAAGTTTAGCATCACTCTCCTTGTACCGAGTCTTCAGGCCTTTTTCAATTTTTCTATTCGTGCATTAAAGACCTCTTCCTGTATTTGCAGCTTTTCGTTTATCTCGGTCTGTGAAGACAATCATAAAAAAGTGGTTATGATGGAGCTATCTTTTGCTGCACATTGTCTTTGTGGTTTTGACATACTATAGTGCCTAAAGACAGACATTATCCCTCACACACCTTCCTGTTTTGCAGACATAGCTGTGTTTCAGCCTGTAGTGATGTGATAACACTTTATCATATTTCTCTGCACATTCCCAATGTATAGCATGTCTGCTATGAACAGGAAGTGGTATTTGGACAGCCATTTTTCACGTAGCCTTGTGTGGGAAGATAGGATAATTTATCTGTATTTTCAGACAGACTTTCCCAATAAGCACCGAATCAGAATAACCGCTTTGGGCTCAGTTATTGCAGTGGCGACGATCCTGCGCCCCCCACCCCTTTGCAATAGATGTTTTTGTCTCCCTGTAACACATTCTAAATGAGATCCCAGAAAGCTTCTGTTGTCACATAACAACACAAATAATCTCACAATTAGAACAATTCTCATAATTAAGAGTCTTCATCATACATTATAACCCTTGAAATGATGTCACTTTGTGGTATATTTTTGGGAGGAAAAAAGTAAGCAATCGCTGTCAGGTTTTAGTGATTGCGGTGGCTGTGATAGCATTTAGCCTCTGGCAGTGATATTCTGTGGACTAACATTGCTACCTGCACAATTCCAGAAATGCCTTCCCATTATCTGAACATTAGTAGCCCTGGAAATGTCTTCCCTTTTTCACGATGGATAATAAAATTATGTACAGAGAAACCAGTGATGGTTGACGTGGCAAAATGGGTGTTTTTGTTGTTGTTGTTTAGGTGATTTAAAAAATGTTCATAAGTATATGAGGAGTAGTTTATACACATATGTGTTAATAAATTCAAAGTTTAGATTATTGACATCGATCACATAATTTGAGATCTTCAGGGTAACTGTACTTTGAGAAACTTTTATTCTTTTAATTTAGACAGAAGAAATTTAAAAGATCAAACACTTTTGTAAGCCCAGGTATAATTTCCTGTATTTATTTATTTACTTATTTATTTTTAAGAGTGTAACTATAACAGGTAGTTTTGAAATGCCCATGGTGCCATATTTGAGAAGATTTTATCTCAGAGTAAGAGCTGATATTTCTGTAAAGATCATATTTATGTCATCAATTCTGAATTCAGAGTTCACATGAGAGTTAGTCTTTTCTGGTTTAAGTTTTATTAAGCCCTAGGATTGAGCTCTGGCCTCTGGTTTTTATCTTTTCCTTTCTTGGTGGTTGGGTGGAGGAGGAAAGGAGGGATGAATGGTCCTCCAAGTTACAAAGAAATGCTGTCTTTCTTCAACATTCACTGATCCCTCCCACCCCCTGTCACCATTATTTTGGTAGAGCTGATAGGAGCACTGCTCTAGGAGTGGGGAGACCCAGGTACTAGTTTAGCTAGGCAGCCTTAGGCAAGTTAGAGTGTTAGCTCTTATCTGAAAACTTAAGTAGGGGAATAGGATTATGTTAATATTACACTTTACCTTTTAAATTCATAATTCTGACTCCCAATTTTGTGATAAACTTCATCAATGTTATCTTTCATTGACATGAAGTCATGAGATATTTAAAAAATTATTACTCCTGCTTCATTAAAATACATTTATGGCATACAACATACTGGACCATACAGGGATGGAAATGGTTTGAGAAAGAACTCTATCACAATTCCAAAGGACTGGGAAGAACTGTTCTACCCAAGAATTGACTCTTCCCACTTTCGATAACTTTCTATGCCCGCCAGTGATCTCATTTCTTTTCAGCTAAGGACTGATGTACACATACCACCTGCCAGCTTTGGTTTCACTGCCTTACCAGGGTGTTCACATTAACCTGGAGTCCTTTCTGGTATTTCACTGGGGCAGAATTTATCAAAAAAAGTGTGGGCCTTGGGGAAAAAATTCATGAAGTTAAGATGTGCCCAAAAGAGTGGTGTGCTGCCAGAGGAGAGGCATGTTTCAGGTCTCTACACTTTAGTGATTGGTACTTCAGTTCAGGCACAACCAGCAGAGCCTGGATCAAGAGTCTCCATGTTTAGTGAAGGACAGGCTGTCAGTAGTTGGCCATGTCTCCTTGTTATTCCTCAGAACACTGCTGAACAGACAAGCTATCCCACAGCCACTAGGCTTGGGTCTGGTTCTATTTGTTTAGGAAACCATGGAAAACCCACGACCTGGGATCAATAGCCTCTCATTGACCACTACCGTTAGCTGATCTCATGCACAGCTTTTCTAACCTGGAAAATTCAAGTTGACCTAAAAATACCTAGAGGCCCAAGATGGCAAATTTCCCTCAAAGTTTTCATGTTATTTTACCCTATTGCTTAGGGCCAAGAGCCAACATTTAACGCAAGAATTTAATGTTAGCATTCACATTTCTCTGAAATGTAATTCCTTAAATATATTAAAATTTGCTCCTTTGGGTATAATTTTTATTATGTAATTCAGGCCAAAATAATTTCATTTTGAATTTATCTTTAAAATTAAAACACCTAAACTATATAGACTTGAAATGTTTGCTCTATTCAGTATAATTTTAATTAACATCTCAAGGCCAAGATAACCTCATTCTTAATCGCTAAAACTGTAAAGTAAGTCAATGGGAAAATACATGAATCAACATAAAAAATTTAAGAATTCACATTACATTTTCAGAAATTTCTGTAACATACAAGGTGAAATATGCCTAAAACCACACTAGAGAAGGAGCTCTGGAAAAATTGCACTTAAAACATGAATTTTTCCTACAAAAATTACAATAATTGTATGACTTTTAAATAAAGAAGGAGAAAAAACTATGGGTAAAGGTTAAACATCTTACAAATAACAATTCATGAAACGGTCGTACAGCAGGTTAGTGTGTTCAGACGGCATATATACACGGACCACTGACACACAGCTCCCCTTAGAAGGGATGTGGCAGTTTTTAGAGCCAGAAACACTGGAAGGCAGGTTTTAGACGTGGAAAATAACTTAGCCATCTAAAATAGGAGGAGAATTTTAGGTAAGCAGAGAGTAATTACCCAACTTGGAATTTGACCAAGACACAAGGGTAAACACTGAAAAAGTGCCACACCACGGGAGTATTAAAACCCAAAGTAGTCTGGTCGTGATATTAGAGGTTATGTGGTTTTTGTGGGTAACGCTGGAATTAGAACTAGAACCCAGTTCACAGCTCCCATTCAGGGCCTTTCATTAGTTGTTGACCCTGGAAACTCTGGATAAATGAGTTTCTGTGTCTCATATTTCAATTTATCAGGGAAAGTGCCTGCCCAACTTACACGAAGTTTACTGGGGTTACTGAGAGAAAATACGTAAAGGGGCTTGCTATCTTAAGACATTGTGTAAATCCATGTCATCATGCCATTTCATCAAAAAAAAAACCCTGGCAGTTATTAGGCCCAGGTAGATGTCCACAAATCCACTTAATATGGAAATAATCGCGACACCTACAGGGTCTGCATCCCTCTCCTTTGGCCCAAGATTTCTCTATGCCTGATTACATCTAGGTGAGCCAGCTAATGAACTTCCAGGTTGGCTCAGGCCAATGGGAAGATAACACACATATACAACAACGACCATATTCTTTCTGTTATAAAGTAGGGGTATAAATGCTGCAGATGCTAATATTAAAAATTTTTTTTTCAATGGATAGTTAAAAGCGTACTGCTCACTACATGGAACACAGCCTTAGTAAAGATGTTTTCAATTTTGGGGGCCTGAAAACAATTCGATTACTGTCTAGTAGTTCCTCAGCAATAATTTCAGAGCCGCAGGATTGCAAAGGAGCCCAGGGCCATGATTATACATAAACTATATTTAGATGAAATGTTATCAAATCTAAAAAGGAGATATGTTCCGAACTCAGCTTAATTCAACTGCACTCTGCCCTTCCACACAGTAACCAGTTATTACATTCATGGGTTGTTAACAATAAAGCTTTGTGTAAAACGTGTTCTTCCACTATTTCTGGTAAACACTAAACACCCCTTATTAAGCTGAGAACTTTGGCTGATTCTGTTGGCACTAAATCATTAAATGTTCATGTAAATAGTGCAATAACATTTGATGATTAAACAAGTAACAAGGTATGCTTATGCCAAGCTAATCTTTTATTCTCTCTAAATCAGTTGTTAATACAGTGTGCTGTTAATGCACGGTCTCATGTTCAGATGACAACTAAATCTTCCCCTGAGATGCATTAGTATTTTAAATATGCACTATGTTGCCCTACTGATTTATGGTCATTTCTATAAGAAATTGCAAATGTACTCAAAATATGCAATTTACTTATTTAATCATTTGGCCTAGAAAATTATGGGAATTCCTGTAAGTCTTTATGTTGAGGTAGAAACAGTTGCTTGTTTGTTTGCTTGTTTTGGACAGAATGAGAAAGAATTAAGCATAAAGCTAAGCCATTTGATAAATCATTGGCAGCTGCTACTGAGATGGCTGCTGCCATCACCATTTTCATGCAGCCATTGGTGTAAATTGCTTCGCTATTAGTGATATGTGAAAAGGAACAAACTGTCTGAGAGGGAGTTCAAAGACTTGAAAGCCTTTCTTTAGAAATTTGGTGAGAAGATTTAGCTAAGAATTATGGTTTGATCTTCAGGGTTTACTGCTTAGAAAGGTACTCCGATTACTTTTGCGTGAACAATGTTTACGGCTTGACAATGCACAAAGTCTTTACCATGCTATTTTTTGGGTTTCGATGTTGAACGATTTTGTAAACTGGTAACACCCACCACACTAGATGCTGTTGGCAAATCTATTTTGTGATCTTACTGAATATCAGTTGACTTAACTGAGAATTATGTGAAGATGTTAAATTAACTCCATCATAAGCATTCCTTTTGCCGGGAGAAGGTGGGAAGTAGTAATATTTATGGACATTAAAGCTGAGGTTGGCCAATTAACCGATAATAAAGTAAATGAGTATACCATCGATACTTAGTACCTGAAAGCCCATTAGAATGCCTTCTGTGACTTGACCCAGCACTGACTTTACATCTTCAATGGTGAAACCAACTAAAGGATCCATGTCTGAAGTATCAGTTTCTGGCTGGGACTCCTCAGGCTGTTGTTCTTGATCCAGCCCCTAGAATATTGAAAATAAACAATACTCCAGTGATTTCTAGAGCATTCAGTGATGTATACAGAACCTCAAACTTCTGTTGGATACTTTTCTACCAAGAACAATGTCAACCTAGACGGAGATTTTTAAATTTGATTTGATGTTACCCTGAATTTGTATAATTGTTCATGAGGGTTATGACAGATCAAGTCATGGTGCTAAGGTAGCGCCTACTTTTGGGAAAAGTGAAGGGGGAGATTAGAGAGGATGGGGTAGAAGAGATTAAAATTGCTGAACCACTGTTAGCTGGCCCATCTTTGAATCAACACTCAGAGAAATATCTGTGTTTGGTTGGAAAAATCAGAGACAGAAAATGGAAGAACACTTGGTTCATTTCCTCCCACCCCAAGAGAATATAATGCTGAGGTAGGGGGAATGAAAAGATAAAAGGAAACATACCTTCATCTCTGTATCCAGTGTTGGGGGTGGCTCTATGAATGTTGAGTAAATATCAAATGAGATTCCTTCTTCCAGAGGAGCCGGGAAAAGGGAACCTGCAGGCCTGACAACCTCTATCACTTGCTGGAGGAAAGAAAAGAGCTGAATTATGACACAGCTTCTGGACAGAAAGCACAATTTCAGTTGGTTCCCTTTTGTATGTACCATAGTTCCAAGTCTGTTATATCTCAAGTGCCATCTCCTCTGAAATCTGGCTGCCATTGCCCTCTTGGCTCTCTAGCGCTTTGTGAGCTCCATATCTCACAAAAAGCATTTTGTTTCCCCACTGTCTTATTCTCTTTCCATACTCTGGTTTCAAATTTCATTTCCTTGGTCTTTAATTGTTTCATGCATCAGTATCCCCTTCCTCCTGTCTGCAAGCTCTTTGTTGGTAGAGAACCAGGTTTTAGGCACCCTGTGTATCCTCTCCAGTTCTGACAGGGGCTTAGGTGCTTATTACACTCAATAATAGTCTGGTGGGATTGATATTGTTCAGCAGAATGTAGCTGTTCTTGAGGGTAGTAGTGAAGTGGCCATCAAGAATTTGGTGATGAGGACAATAAAGACTCTAAAGGTTAATATATAAAGCCAGATCACAGAAGAGATTTGCCAAAAATACAGAGGGTGGAGCAAGACTTCACTGTGACTATTTAATAATTCTTTAGCAAGAGTGCGCCAATCGGGAGGCTGATGGCTGGTCAACATTGGGAATGAAGAAAAAGGTGAGCCAAGGAAGCCAATTTTGGCAGTGCCAATCCTGCCATGACCTGGGGCAAAGAGGGGAGATCAGGGTGTTAACAGCATTAAATATCCGAATCATTTAATTAGCTCCTCTTGCTCTAATTCCATGTTTGACAAGCAACATTTTGATCATAATTTGATTTCCCATCTCAATTGATTTATAAAGACATGCCCACTTGTGTGTTGTGCTTTTCATGCCTGTTACGTTCCTCACTGCAAATAAATAAATTGTTCTAGTTTATGTAATAAAATCTCATGAGCTTGTTATGGTGGCCCTGAGATGAAGTCACCTACTGTATGGTGATGAAGTCAGACCCTGAGCTTACAAGTTTGAAGACAAAACTCTGGAAATTCATAAATTCACTAAATAATTATCATCCTGTGAAGCTTGCAAATAATGATGAAATAATTGTACATTCATTCCTAACTTCTCTACAGTATTTCAAATAAACTTACATGTTACATTTCATTATTTAAATACTAATGTTTTTGATTTAGGTTTTGGAATGTACTGGAAGCTACGTTTTTCTTGGTCTTACCAATGTGTACACATTTTGCATTGAATTAATATTATTAATTTTAACTTGATTTTATAGAGAGTTGCTGCTTAGTGTAAATATATGGAAGCACTGACATGTCTTAACTTCATGAGCAAGGAGATTTGGGAACCAAGAGGTTAAATGATTGGCCAAAGGTTAAATAATTACTTCGTGACACAGCTGGGAATTAAACCGTGGTGTGCTGACTTCTTGGCCTATGCAGTTTTCAGTAAACCGTAATACGTCATTAAGTTGCCATATTTGGAAATTATTGATATTATTAAGCCCTTAATTTTTATTCTGTTAGGTGACATCATTCCAGATTGTTTATCTTAAGATGACTACATGTTAATCAAAATAGAACACTGAGAAAACATATCAGAACAGCTCTCTTCTCTCATCACATTCATGAGCCATTGCATTTTTCTTAAATGGGGCATGTAAGTAGTCTCATCTTCCTACAAAACGATTTCTACGTTTTTTCACCACTCTCGTTTCTCATCCTCCCACACCTTCTATTGCTTTTTATTTACCAAGCTAGGAGAAGGAGACAGCTAAACATATTTTAGTGGCCTCTGAAACATTATAGGTCAAATAAATAAGCTGCACATGGGACTCAGAGACAAGGGACGATGACAAGGTGTTTACTTAGTGGTATAAACTTTAATATAGGGTGAGAAACAGGAAGGTTGGGATGAGTGAGATATTGAAAAGAACAGAGAAAAGAATAGTTTACTGAATGTATTGCAGGCGCTGAGAAAATAATCACGAGCTCATCTGCAAAGTAGAGTTATTTTTTTTTAATGAAGCAGAACTTTATCTGGTCTACTGTCATCATATTTGTCTTGCTGCTGTGCTTTTGTACACACGGGCTGGGCTTTTCTGCTAATTTGCCCTGTCTCCCTGGTGGAAGTTCTCTGTAGATTGCCTCTCCGTCCTGGTCCTGGTAGAAGCAGATTCTATCATCTGCCCACTCGTACATACCCTTTCCCCCAACAGATTATATACTTAAATGTGAACAGGTATTTGTGCTCTCTTGTTTTATCCCTCACACCCTTGTGGTTTGGATTTCTTTATAAGGCTCATCTGAATTACTTGCCAACAACGTTTCCTGGTCTTTGGCACTGTGGGAGTCTGTGTGTGTGTGTGTCTGCTGGGCACACAGTTGGCAACTTGGAACTTTCCAGCTTCACATCATTTCTTTCATGGAGTGAAACTCCCATTTATCCTAAGAACCTGAGGTTCTGACTGAGAGTTGAGCTTTTCTTTTCTTTGATTTTTTAAGAGTGGAGCTCATATAACTATTAACTTGATTTAATTCATGCACAAAAACTGAGGGTGAGAATTTCTTTTCTTCAGGGTGTTTTGCATACTATTAATGAACCAAAGTGCAGCTATGTTTTTCTCTTTCATGAGGAATTACATTTAGCTAGGTTAGTGAGATACTGTAAGGGAAGAAAATGTCCCAATTTCAGATGAGGATAAATATCAAGTCTTTTCATTAATAATAATAAGGTACACTGTCAAATATATACTTTGGAATAAACATAATGCCCAGAAGCATCACAGTGATTTTTTTTCCCTATTAAAAATGGTAGCCTTTTTTAAAAAACAAGTTTAAGGAAAATTAGAATCAATAATTGTGGTGAGAGCAGAGCCAGCAAATATCTTTAAATGAAACCGTCTGATGCAATACTTTCTTTAAAAAAATACAATTAGGCCTTTGTATTTTTTTTTTTAACAAAACCTCATGTTTTACAACATCACTGGTTCTGTAATAAAATCTATTTAAAACAGAGAGACATGGTCAGCTTTATTAAGTCAGATTTTCTGAAAGAACGTTATAATTTCCTCAAGTCTATGAAAAGTTGAAGCAAATTAAATAAAGCTAGTTTTATAACTATTTTTATACATTCCTGTAGAATTGTAATTGTCTCATATTTTTTTCCTCAAAAGTCTAATATGTTACCTCTTAAATCTGGAAAAATAAAAACAGAAAAGGGATCAAGAATGTTTATTAAAAAAACACTCCTATTTGGTACCCTGATTTAGCAACCTCCCTTTTTATATATGAGAATCGCACCCATAATCTTCAGATCAGGAAACAAAGGGAAGGACTTTAAGTGACTTGCCTGAGGCCTAATGCTGAGATTAAAAATCAGGAGTTTCTGCTTATACACATACATCCATTTGGTCAAATGATTGGTTTTGCTTGACTTTAAAATACCCCCTAAATATTACTTTGAATGTAAAGCAATAAATGTGTTTCTCTTGCCATTTTTGAATGCTTCAACACAAATGGATATAATAAAAACAATCATGTTGTTCCATGTGAATGCCATTTATATTTTTTCTGATAATGAGCAGACCATTTGAACTAAGGTGAGTACATTAAAAGCTCTAATAAAGAAGAGAATAGATTTCTAAACAGAATAATGGACTGTTAAGTGAACATACAATAAATAACATCTACAGATGTGGTCGCTAGAAAATTAGTTTTGCATAACTTGCCAATATACATTTCCCCCAGATGTTATCTGTTACATGAAAATTAACTTAAGTTAGTTACATTGTTCATTATGTGCACATTCCATTAGTGTTATTTAAGATGGGTTACCTCTTTAGTTGAACTGTGTGCTATGGTACTTAAAGTTGAATTGTGCTTTAAGTTGAATTGTGCCATGGTATTTAAAGAATATCAAGTAAATGGGTTTTTGGCATAATTTAATACTCGTAAGTGCAAAATTTCATCACCAAATATTATGTAGCTTTAAAAAAATCCAAGATCTTTACTTACAAGCCAAATAGAATCACCAGAAATACTTCTAAAATTTGCATATTCAATATGAAATGGACATCTACCATGGGAATAAATGCTAAGAATTTTGAATTCTTTTGGAACTAAGTACAGGGTCATTCGGATCTAAAAACATGCTTATAGGAATTAGATTCTGCTTCCAGATCTTACTGTGGCTGTGAAGTAGTATAAAGATTTTATTTGAAAATTGTATTATATTACTTCATGCTTTCTTTTTCTACTTTACATGTTAACATTATCATTAGTATTAACCTTGGTTTATTGTTTTTCTTTAGTAATGCTTCTTTGGAGAAAGTGTAGGCGATTTGTGGGTAATGTTTGTACCACTACAATCTATAATTAAGGTGGAAATTATTAAAATCTATTATTAAATTATTCAAGGTATTACAAATGCTGTGGAGATTACAACTTTCCACTATTTTGCAGTCAAATGCTCTACCACTGAGCTATACCCCCAACTTTCCACTATTTTGAATGGCAGAAAGCAAGATAAATCTGTTCAACCCTTTTCGAGCCACAGGCACACAGACAAAAATACTGGTGTGCTTTGAAAAGACATTTGTTTGGAATTGTCAGATGATGACTTCATATGCAAATCAGAACTTACTAAAAAACGTCAGTTTCAAAAAGCAAACTTTATTGCAAACTTTCCTGACTATTAACTAAGGGAAAAAGGCACAAAAATTCTTGTAATGTTTTAACTATTTTTTCCCCCCTTGAAGAAAGGCATTACTCATTTGCAAGTCTAATCAAGAAGTACTTGTGTGGTTCTGGAAATTTTTAACAAAAAATTGTAACCCATTGCCCACAATATACTGCACATAAAGTAACAACATATGAATGCCAGCTGCAAAATGCAATAAACTCTAGTAATGCCATACTGAGGCCATAAATTTAAAATGAAAAGAGTAAATTCAAAAGCTAAGATTATCAGAGAAACTAATTAATCCATTTCTAAAGTATTTTTCTTTTGTGTTAGGGCCATTACAAACTTCTTAATATATTCTGTAAATGTAGATTATCAATTCTGCTACAAGAGTCCTCCTCCCCTTTTGCATTTTGACTTGGAAATAAATTTGCAAATGCAGCACATTAATTTTCTTTCCTAAGCTTAATATGCAGTATTTACATTTTGAAAAGGTTCAAAATGTTGCCAGGCTTCTGCAGGGTATGAATAGACATCTAATAGCAACTTCTATTTTTAACCACAGCATACTGGTAGTTTGAACATTTATAACTTAATAGAGCTTTGAGACCATCAGATCCACACATGCTAATCACCTAAACAGTGAACGGTAACACAGTACAACAAGTTAGGACAGGAAATGAAGATTACCCATTCCAGCCGAAGCTGCGAGGAGGATTTTAAGTTGGCAGGCCACAGCAAACCAATTTGCAATCTGGCGAGGACACTCCAGTTAACACCTTGTGCCCATTTTTATTTATATATCTTGATTTGATCTTGTTTAGCTGGGGCTTGAAATAATAATTTTTTAAAAGCTAAATAATTAAAGTAACTGATTCCAGAGTATTTTAGAGATCTTTAGTATTTCTCAGGGTACTTCTGCTTCAGGCCAATACTAGAATCTGAAAAGAAATATGAGTATTCCTATTTAATGACCTGGGACAATAAAACCCTCTCTAATGAATCTGAAAAGGAGCCCCTTCTTACAGTGCAAATGCAATTTAAAACGAAACGATGTTTTGATCTGGCTCCGGTGCAAACATTTCCTGAGGGATAGAACTGTTTTTCATATACGCAGATATTTTCTAAAGATACAATAATCTGGAAGATAGATCACTGAATTATAGGCTTTAGACTTGGCTCTCTTCTGACTTGTGTGATGCTAAGAAAATCCCTAGGCCTCAGTTTATTTATCCGTGAAAGGAGGATAATGATAATTGCTACCTGGCTACTTCACCGAATTGTTTCAAGCTCAAACTAGATAATGTGGATGAAAATGCTGGGAGTTCTTCAAAGGGAAGGTATTATTAAACCTCAAGGTGTATCATTATTATTATTTATAATTACTGTTATTATTGAAAGGATCATCTTTCTAATGCCATCTTAGAAAGACTAGAGTAGCCATATTGAGGACACTGTCCACGCTATTTTTATATGTAATTGCTAACATTGCTCACGCAGCTCAATTAACTCAGAAGAATCTGTTAATGAGGACATGCCATCACTCTGTTTCCTTATGGTGACAGTCTTTAAAATATCAAACATATATTCGATACCATGTTATTTGAAGAGTTTTCTTGATCCAAACGATTTCTCTTTTGAGACCTGGAGAGCATGACATAATTAGGTAGTTATGTAGCACGCTCCAGACTAAGGCAAACCACCTACTCATAAAAGGAACGTGTTTACACCTAACTTTCCAAACTAGAAAATCTGCCTCCTCCCCCCACTTCAATTTATCACTCTCCTAATCTTTTGTTTTTCAGCCTTAAATATGGCCTGTGGTTGCCTGGATAGCATTCATTTTTAAAAGATTCCCTTTGACAAATTTTGTCGAAAGTAAAGAGTTAGGGCATGCACTGCAAACTTTCAACATGTCTCTCTTGTGAAAATGAAATACCAGAGCTCTTGAAACTACTAAGTTCAGCATTGTGCTTCTGATTCTTAATCTTAAGATTGACCTTATCTTGTAACCTCCTCAGGGTGACAGATGGAAAGTATGGTTTTGTTATAAATAGTTAGAAAACATCTAATGCTTTTCAAAATATCTTTCAGAAGTCATTCAGAGTGTATTTGTTTAGCTTACTAAGTTATTCTGTAAAGGCATAACCTTGATCTCAGTATAAAATATTTCAAACAATTCTAATCATAGATAAATTTTCATTTGGTTTCATCTAGGGTATTCTATTTAAAATTGAGTTTTTTAATATTTAAAATTGAAGAAATATTCCAAGTTATCTTTTTCTAAGGATTTGAAATGAAATATCAGTATCTGTCAATTAGTTAGTATAATAAAGATGAGTTATGCAATTATCTTTCTGAGAAGCCTGTTTTGAATGATCAAATGTAGATTTAAAATTTTAATTTTACATATGTTGCAGTTTCATTACATCTTATGATCGCTTATATGAAGATGAAGCTATTTCATGGCTTTCATATTTGAGAGCACTCTTTTTGAATAAGTACCTATAATTTGCAGAAATTATATGAGACAATAAATTAAAATGGTTAGAACAGAAACTACAATGGAAGAACCATAGGTCCTTGATTCTAGCCTTTCCATATTCTGGGACTTCCTGTTACTTTGACAGTTTAAACTACCTGAATAGGAGGAGGCTGAAACTATTTGGATAAAGCTTTACATGTAATTTATTTAAGTTCAAAGCATACTGACTGGGCTGTACTTCAGTCCTGATGTTGTCAATTGAAGGGGGCAGGAGGAATTCTTAAAACTATATTCATTTACAAATATAAACTTCTGGGGGCTAAATTAGAATGTGAAGTTCTATGAAATCGTTAGAGAAGCCAATGTAATATTATTATTCCTGACCTTTTAGACCCAAATGTCTATTTTAAGTAATCTGACATTAAAAATGTGCTGACAAATATAGATTTAAAACACAACACAGGAAGTTGTAAATCAGTTGGTAACCCTTAGCATCAAGGAAATAGGAGACCACGAAAATGTAGTCATTTACTTTAGTCAACCTCAACCTTAAGTTTTAACTAAAGAAAATTTGCAGAAGGCATGATGTTTACGTTTTAGATATTTTATTCATAGTTTGTGTGTTTCCTTTTTCTCCAGTAGGCTCATAAATTATTACCAGGAAACATGTTGTCACAGTTATAAATATTTCTCTCTTTCTGTTTAGCTCCCCCAGCTCCCACCCCCACCTTTTTTTTTTTTTTTTTTTTTTTAAATCTCCACTAACTAATTCTTTAACTGTATTAGGCACTCTTTTCTGGTCAGCAGGGAAGGATTTTCTTGCTTTGGAGGAAACTGCTGCCAATTACTCTTATGTGCTTGGCATTCTAGAAACAGGGCCCTTTCAGGAAGCACCCAAGCCCTTCCTCCTATTCAGGAGAACTTTGTACGTGGCAGATGTCATTGTTTCAATGACATAAAAAGGCATGTCATCCCTAGTAAGGAACAGGTCTAGGTCCTCGAAGGGCCCCTGGCTTTTCATGGAAGCAGAAGTCTTAGAAGTTAACTACAAAACTGATTTTGTAGACAATGGTATATATAGTAATACATGTTCTGAAAAAAGACCTTTCAGCTATAATCGGCAAATCACACTAGTCTGGTTAAAAACAAACTAAAATAACAGTAGCTCTGAAAAATTTAGGTGGTATCTATATTTCAGATTGGAATGTTCCAGAAATATGGATTTTTTTTCCCCCTTAAATGTGTAGTCAGGAGTTCTGGATTGGCTCTGTCACTCAGTAGAAAGTATGTCTGACATGTGGTTTCTTTGTTTGTAAAATTAGGGGTTGGACTAGGTCATCTCCAGTCCAGTTACAGATGTTGCATCCTATGTTAGTAAATTTCAAGTGGCTTTTTCTCTATTTATACAAGACTCAAATATGCCTGCCTGTGTAGATCCCCAGATTTGGTGTTTTTCTGTCATGAGGTAGAACATTTGGATTACACACGCAGTTGCTTACTGGAATCTTTGACAGGCTGAAGCTTGTCCATTTATTTCTCCTTAATTATCTTCCCCTAACCTGCTCCTCTTCCATTTTCTTTATCTTTCAGCGGCATCACCAGCTCCTCGGTTCCCAGACTGGAAGCCTTGCGGTTGCCTTTAGTTACTCTCTCTCCCTTGGTCCTAACGTTAAATCAGCCACAAAACTCTCTGGGGGCACCTTGGTGATGTCTGTCCCCTAACCCCTTCTCTTTCATGACGATGCCCATCTTGTAGCCTTCAGATCCAAGTTCTTGCCTTCAGAGATCTCGAGTTCCAGCCATACTGGACTGTCACTCTGTCCCAGTATGCACAGTGCCTGGAGCACAGTGGGTGCTCTATAAATATTTGTTACATTAAAAAAAAGAAGAAGAAGAAAAAGAAAAAAAGAACAGGAAAGAGAGCAAAGCAAACCAGAGCACAGTGTGGATGGAGCTGCCTTCCCAGCCCCACCTTGCCTGTCTGCTCCCTCTGCTGGGAGGGTTTCCCCCTGAGCCTGGTGGGTCCACACTGCTGCTGGCCTTCCTGCCAGCTCGCTCACCTACGTGAAGTTTTTCCTGATCTTCCTCGTGCTTTCGGAGTACTTTGCTTATTCATCTTCACAGTACTTGTCACACTGACCTGGAGTTACAGCCATGCACAGTGATCTCCTACCATTTGGTGGAAACAACTTGAGGACGTGGGGCGTGTCTTATTCATCTTGAGGGCCCCTAGCTCAGGTGTCTGTGTACAGCAGGCATTCATTAGAGGCTGAGTATTGCATTAGAGTATCCGTTCACTTAGAAATGTTCAGGGCTACATGAATGTTTCAAATTATCCTTATGTACCCTGAAAATATGTATATCTAATATGTATCAATAAAAATAAACACAATTAAAAAATAAAAGTTTTCAGAGCTGTCTAATTTGCTTAACCAGCTGCAATGACATTAAAAAATTTGTCAAGAAAAGTAATACCACTTGGAGGAGTGAACCTAGTCGTAGCATTGTTGCATCTTGCCAGTGGAACCCTAGAGTATTCGTTTGTTTAGCATAATGCCAAACAACCAAACAGAGTCTCACTGATCTGATTGCATTGATAGTTATTTTTAACTGACTGATAAACTGTTGTATAAACTGAGTGATACTTGTTTTATAGACACAGTACAGTTTAACATTGTAAAGGGCTCCGGAGAGATACCACTCCCTTCCACCTAGCTCCTGATCAAAGTAACATCAGAACATTTCTAGGGGGGCTGACAAATTGCCTGATTCTAGGGGCCATGATTCACATTGCTTTCCATGCACCATCCCTGGCCCCCACCCCCAGTACATGGTGAAAGGCGCCTCCTGGAGTTGTGCAGTGGGGAAGCCCCATGGGCAGTGCTGGCCACCATCTGGGAAAATAAACAGTGATGATGGAAAAAATTAAAAGGCCACTCTCATTTATTGAGCACTTACTCTGTGCTTGGCATTGGGCTACTTAGAAAGCGTCTTATGAATATTAGATTCTTCAAGTCATGCTACATTGTGAGGAGAGGTTTTATTGACCTTATGTTTTAGATGAAGAGCCTAGAGCTGAAAGAGGTGTAGCAACTCAGCCAAGGTCACACAACTAGAAAATGGTGAATTCCATCCGAACTTGAACCCAGGTCTATTTGACTCCACAGCCCATGTACCTAATCCTCAGGTGCAAGTGGAAACCGTGTTGCTTGGCTATGGATCCCAAAAAACGTTCACATCTAGTTTTTAGGGAGGAAATAGAGATTCAGAAAAGCAGAATGACACATGCACACTGAGGATCTGAAAGCGCATGTTCTCGGGTAATGTCAGAAAGAGAAGTTGTTCACTGGCTCCTCACAGCACCAGCGTTACAGTGCATTGTTCCAAAATAAGTCAACAGATGTAAGGCATGGAGGATTGAATTTTTTTTTAACACATTAACTTCCATGTGAGTTGTATTTAACTCACGCTAGTTTTGAGCCTGGGGCTTCATGAAGCATATGTAACTCACACGTCTCTTTACCTTGGGAGCTGAGCCATGTGGTGAGCAGGCAACTCATGCTGCCATGCTGTAGCATACATGTTATGTGATGGGTGACCCCCTGGGCAACACCCTGCAGTTGGTTTGTGAAAATCTTACTTGTTGATGTTCTTATTGTTACAATTAATATTGACAATGTAATTGCATGTAACTCACATGCAGAAAACAGTAAAAAAGTAACAAATTTTTCATTAAATTAGAAAAGATCATTTTGTTTTCAAAGTTTTTGTTCTATTTTTGTAATAAAACACCATGACCCCAAGGGGAAAATTTTTTTTTTCTAGTGTGGCAGTCAATGCGTTAAGGATGGCAAGATATAAAAAGCACTGGGTTTATAAAGAAATCTGAGAATGTGCTTAATTCATTTGTGTAAACAAGAAAGCATAGGAGCCATCAGTTTGCTTTTGGCCACGAAAACTGCATGTTCCCGCTCAAATAGCAATTTGTCCTATTTGTTGTAATTGTAATTACTGTTTTCATTGGAATCACAGTTTTCTCTAGGAACAGGCACGCAAAAAAGCAACCAACAACCTAGAGAGTTAAAAAACACACTGAGGAATGGGTATGGTTGTGTGAACAAATTTCTTGTGATTATTCTTCCACACTGTATGCTGTAATGTGCTTTAAATCCATTTCCATATTTTTAATTAACATTTAGTTCCAGAAAACTTTCTGGAGGCCATTTAAATCACAAATGGGGAAAAAACAAATTTACTTTATCAGAAAATTGACTATAGACTATTTTGGTGGCTTTTATTATTTTTACATATTAATGATTAAAATTAAATATAGCTCGATTATTCAAGACAGAAGACAGTGCAATAATTTTCATGGCTGGTATGATTTTAAAGTCAATCCTGTGTAAATAAAATATTAGCTCTGTTGTGGGTGAGTTTCATTGTCCATTCTACAGCTCTAATTCTTGATTGGATCCATTCATTTTATGAAAGAAATTATACAGCTGTACCAAGTTATCCTTCTCATAGAGACCCAGTGGGGCATTGGCTTTGTCTCAACAGCTGTCCTATAGGGACTCTAGTGCTGCTACTGACCTATGGATTTGAGGCGTCTATTTTCATGGTTGGAATCATTTATTTCTTGGGTGAGAAACAGAGAATGTGATCCTACTACAAATATTATTTTCAAACTCTAGCACCAAAAAAGCTACATCATCTGTTCTGTCAAAACTGTCATTGTCAAAGTCAAAGGCATAACTTCAGGTCTCAGAGGATGGATGGTCCCACAGCAAGGGCCACAGTTTCCTCATCTGAAAATGAGGATCACAATGGGTTTTGCTGAGGACTCGGTTAGTATGTGTGAAGTGCTTACACAGTGCCTGGCATGTCGGAAGACGTTAAAGTGTGAGGTTTTCTTTTTTGTTTGTTTGTTTTGCTTTAATTTTCCTGCCACATATTTATGTATGCAACAATGCTAAACGAAGCTCTCTGAGGGTAGGGACTTGGTCTGTTCTGTTCCCCACTTCACTGCCTTACAGGTAATTGAGAAACACTGAAAAAGCAATAAATACATATTGGATAATTAAATGTAGCAAAGTATTGTGGTTTGTATGGTCAATAAGTGACTATATCACTATTTTCCCTCTGCTATACAGTCTCCTGACATACAAGGTGCTAAATTTTAAGATTTTTTTCCCCCCATATCTCGCCTCCCTGGTATGACCTTAAGTCAGGCTGCCCCTCCTCTGGGTGTCCCACCCTGCTCCTCTTTCATATTCGCCCTCTGCTTATGGTTAGACTCTTCCAGAGTGTCCATGCTAGATGAAGTGACGCAAAATGAATCCATTGTGGCAATAAGACCGGAAATACCAGGATGAGTATAGCCTGTTCCCTGGGAATTATTCAGGCCAGGAAAACCCTTGAAGGGTTGTTCCGGTTTTCACACTTGTATGAACACAGCCTCGGTATGAGGGGTTGCGAATGAAGCCACCGAATTGGGCCCAGGATGTTAATTTGCTTAATTCAGGGAACGTCCCCATTTTTATAAATGAACTCTGTACATTAGGCAACCAGTATTTAGATAGGAAAGTTGGAAAACAGCACATCCTGCAATATAGCTCAACAGATTATAATATCAATCGACTCTAGCAAAGCTAACATCAATTAAGTAATCAAAAACAAGCAAGGACAATGAGCTACTGTTTTGAAATTCTTCTGCTAGAAATAAGAAACCAGGGTTAAAAACATGCGAATAATAAAGATACATTGCAAAACTAAGCGACAGCATTAATTGGGTTAATCTAATTATACAATCTACAATTAAACCTTAACATTTTTCAGGTTGTTGGTATCATTGGAAACATCAGCTGCCTGATTATCATCATTGCCCCAGGAAAAGATGAAGGTTTTACTTTTGAAAGATTCGGTGTTCAAGGCATGTTTTGAAGAACAGATAGACTATCAAAATGTTATGAAAAGATACATTCTATTTTTTTAGCTTCTGTTTGTATTAGAAGGATTTTATTTTCGTTCTGTTCAACAATGATATGTAAA
This sequence comes from Lepilemur ruficaudatus, assembly GCA_963574885.1. Classification (NCBI taxonomy): domain Eukaryota; kingdom Metazoa; phylum Chordata; class Mammalia; order Primates; family Lepilemuridae; genus Lepilemur; species Lepilemur ruficaudatus. The sequence goes on from CAUYRT010004329.1 coordinate 35,942, forward strand.
TATTAAGAAATGACTGGGAAGATAATATTACTACATGATTCTTTATTCTAAAAAATACCAGTTTCCTAATGGTTTATTTTGTTATAATTGGTTTATGTACTTATTGATGAACAATTTTACTTTGGTTTTAGACACAGAAATATAATGTTATAACTAATACATTCTTTTATCAGATCAATTTTTCTATTGGTAGATCATAAGACATTTTATTATTTTAACAAGAATTTTTTTTTTACCGGTGCTTGCTGTTATATCTCTGAATTTCACCCTCTCACTAGCATCTGTCAGATTTAATCACCTACAGAACTACCTTATAAAGATTACCTTATCAGAAAAAGTGTCATCTTGTGAGCTTAGGTGTGAGAATTGCAAAATAAAGCTGAGCTACACTAACAACTGCTCTGCTAATTTATTGTAAATTATGGTTTTTTTGTTTGCAGAGATAAGACATGAGAAGCCTTTCTATTTAAATTCATTTCCTATTATTTCAACATAAATACCAAATAGCTCCACAAAAAAAAAAGTGAGGGCATAGAAAGTTCCTTAAGTAGGTTCTAGTGACAGTGAAATTTATTTTCTAAGCTATCGGTACCAGTCATGTCACATTGTTCTAGGTGCAGAATCAGATAGCACAATGAAGACAAAACATGGATACTTAGAACGCTAGATGGATATTGCTGATTGTCATGTGAAGAGTGAAGATTTATAGGATATGAACTGGAAATAATTGCATAGCAAGCTGGCCTGCAACAAAGCTTTAATTCACTGGGCTGACACTGTAAACTCATAATCTGTCGACCCAGCACCAGCCATGATGGATTACAGCTGTTCAGAGCACATAAGCATGTCTTTCTCATGAACATTCTGGGAACCATAGTTCAGATGACCCCAGTAAAAACAATTGCAATCTTTTAAACCAAGCTGGTTCTCTAAGAAATGTAAAAATCATGATGAGTCATTATATTATTAAAATTCAGAACTGGGTGGCAATGAATCACATGAAGTTATCACCTTTAAATCACCAAAGGGAGCTTAAATTGGGTGCTATAAAGCACCACGAGTCTCAATGCATTTTTAACAAGATGAACCTCTTATATAAACAAGATTTTATTATTATATTTATTGTTATTATTATTAAAACTAGAGTGAAATTTAGTGCTCATAAAAGTGAAGGGTTAATACTGCTGGCCTGAGCCAGAAAGAGCATAGGCCTGTGTTTTGTAGACTCTTTTATGTAGCTCAGCCAATATATTCTGACCTATTCTTGTTCTTATGAGTCAATGTCAAACATGGGAATTTGTGTGATCCTTAAAAAATGCATTAGTGGATAGGGCGTGTGGTAAGAGGCCATCAAATCTTATCTTGGTTTTTAACCTAAACTAAGATTTGAACTCTAGTCTCAGAGAACCAGTTGTAGGTCAACCCAACTGTTTCATCACTCCTTTTAAAAAACACTTCGGATTTTTCAAGCAAATGGAGTTGAAATACTATTAAAAAAAAAATCTTGCTGGATTTGCTATGGGCCTTTGCTTGTAAGCTTTATGCTATGCCAGATGATATGTTTAAAAGAAGAGTCTTATCTTTGGTATAAGACTTAGATTTTGGTTCAATTTAATTGATCTCAGCATGTTCCATGTGCAAGACATGTCATAGGCAGGATTTCTGCCCTCACAGGGGTTATAGTCTGGAAGTGGATTAGAGGGCAAGGGATACAAATGCTTGTAAGATCCATTATAATACTATGTGAAAATGGCTACCACTGGGCTAGGATAGAGGATCACTGGGTGAGTCACCCTTGATTTAGCTGACAACTGAATAATTCACCAATTACGGACTGGCCAGACAAAGAGCCAAGAAGGGAAAGGCATAGTGGGATATGTGGACAGACACCACTGTCAATGACCCTTCATAAGAATTACCCTAAGCCAGAGGAATAAGTGGCATTAAATGACTTGGAGTATAAAAACGTGTCAAAATAAACTTAGTTCTTGAAGAATTTGAGCATAATTGTTAATTTCTAATAAATATTACTTGATTATAAAGAACAGAAGAAATACTATTGGTGGTTAATGGTTATTTTTACTTAAAATGTTTATAGCTGGAAGGCTACAAATAGACCTCTGGTCATAGATTATGGAAAACACATTTGATAGCTAAATATAAAAAATCCAAATATTAATAACTACTGACATTTATGTAGTCCTTTCCTCCCAAAGCTCTTGACAAACATTACTGACTATATGCACACAGGAATAGTACTGAAATGCTGCTACCCTTTCAAAGGACTAGACATTAATCCAAGAAAAAAGTAGTAAATGGCTGATCGACTTGAAATATAGGTCTGCAGAATATAGGTGTGCATTTGGAAATGAAAACTCCCACTAATTCACTTCCCTTGCAAAGTGTTTGTCATATTTTATTTCAATTTTATTGAATTGCTGGTCTTATATAACTCCATTCTCTTACTAAGACCCCTACAGTTTTTATGTTTTTTCTTAGATGAGGTCTAAGCTGGTTTATGATTACAGTGGAGCAGTGAGTAAGTACCAGGGCTGATGGTGTCTCCTCTCTGAGGACAACAGCTCTGGCTCCTTAGCACCTCCTGGAGTGAGGAGGGTGGATATACCAGCACAACACAGGAGTGCCACCTACTGAAGGGCTAGTTCTATTTTCTCTAGAACCAAGATTGCTCTTAGTTATCTGAGAAACGCCAACTGGCTCAAACAAATTTCATTTATGAAATATTAGATCAAGTGGATAGTTGTTGGGCTGCTTGATGACATCAATTAAAAGGATGCTATGTTTGTTCACTTGCTTGAACAAAGTGTAAATTACATGGGGATAATCATTTAAGGCCAGGAAACATAAAATGTTTAATGTATACTCTTAGGGTCCTTACTGTAAAATATTACTTCTTTTATTGCATTCTCAAAGTATGACTGGCAATGACAGAAATATAAATTAAGGTTCTTTACATTTCCTGTAATGATATTATAATTTGGAAATTTCAATTCAGGGCTTATTCCAAATTACTTGCTTTAAATTTTAACATTCCTCCTGCCTTCTTTTATAAATCTTATGTCTCTTCAAAAGTGAAGCTGAACTCTCAGCAATTCACTAAAGCTTTCATAATTTTTTCAGAAAATGGGTGACTCTATATTTTTAAAACTCTCATTTATACAATCATTTTTACCTTTACTGAGCATGTGCAAGTCAAGGACCCTCCGAGGTTGTGGGAATTCAGGGACAAACAACACACAGTCCCTGACTTTCAAGGGGGTTACAATCTAGTGTGTGGGTGGGGGGCTTAGACACCAGAGGTGATTTTCAGAGTGAAACAATTATTATTAATAGAAGTATATGTAGGGTGTCCTAGAAATATAGAGGAAGGAGTGCCAATTCATTCTGTTGGGAGAAAGAGATGAAGGAATTCAGCAACAGCTTTTAGGGAAGATGGTGCCCGAGTTGAACCTTGAAGGATAAACAGGAGTTAGCATGCACATGGGGTTGGAGACAGAGAGAAAACACCAGAGAGACAGACAGAGGAAAACAAAGAAATATGAACATAAGGAGAACATTCTAGAACAAAAGATGCACATGACATTGGTGAAGAGCTGGGGTCAAACAGGCCTGGGTCCAGTCTAGCTGTAGTATTTAATAACCATAAAATCTCTGGGCAAATCATCTACCCTCCTACAAGCCTTGACTTTTCCACCTGTGAAATGGTGCAAGTAACCTGCTGATTGACAACCATCCAACTAGCAGACCTGACTTTCTTGGGAACATATAGCAAAAATTCAAAAATTCAAAAATCAGAACAATGGAAATAAAAATCATAGTGTTAAAGTCTGACAACAACGAAGTGAAATTTAGTTGAAGAGTGCTAATGTTTTAAATATTGAAATGTAAATGTTTTAAATTTCAAATGTGATCTACAGTCTTTTAGAGTAAGTCATGTCTAAAAGTAAGCGTCTGTTTGTCTTTTGCTATGGCTACATTGAAAAGATGGAGAAAAAATAAAAAATAAATCAGGAGATTTATTTTCCATATGTCCAAATAATATCCAGCAATTTAAAAAACAAGTTTAGTAAAAGTTAGGACAATATATTTCCCTCATCATTTGCTGAGAGGAAGCCTGCTTGATTAATGTAATTAAAGGCTTGCTTATAACTCAAGACTCAATTAAAAAAATAAATTTGGCCTTATTACTTTACTTCCAACTGGTGGTTTTCCTAGTGTGATTTTTGAGCTAAAATCTGCGGCTGCTTTGTTCATGACACATGAATTGTTTTAGCACATCCTTTCTCCTGCTGTGCATATGATTAAGAAAGCAGAGGTTAAATAGTGCAGTAAAGAATTGGGTAAATTCATTCTATTTTTGCTCACAGTGCCTTTTAGCTCCCCTCCCCTTTTTCAGGACTGGAAGACTGTAGAAATCTATTATCCTCTCCTGAAATTATTTAAGATATGTTCTTATGCTGAAAAAATAACTTCTCTCTCTTAGCATTTTCTAGTACACTGACTTTGTGATGTCTGTGCTATAGATATTGCCTGTATTGGCAAGAAAACCAAATGCGAGTACATCCTACCATTTATTGAGTGCTAATGTATGCCGGGCACTGTAATAAGCATTTTGCATACATTGTTTTATTTTTACTTGGTGATAATCCTATAAGGTAAGGATAATCATTCTCATTTTTAGATGAGGAACAAGAGGCTCTGAGAGGTTATGTTACCATTCCAAAACCCTACAATTAGCAGGTGACAGAACTAAGGTGCTAACTGGTGTATCTCATTCCAAATCTGGGCTCTTATCCATTTGCATTTTTTTTTTTTTTTTTGATAGCTAAAGTTTGACTCAAAGGATTTGAATCTAGTTCTGGTGGAGCATCGTGCATATAGTTGGTGCAACACATGTCAAATTCAACTGAATAGAAATCTCATGTTCATGAGGGCCAAAAGCAGTCAGTTCTCACCCTTTGAGTTTACAGTCTAATATGGTTGAGACTATAAGATAGAATATGATAGGCAGCGGGGAAGGCAGGTGATATAGGGGAGAAAACATGACAAACTTAACATGTCCAACAGAAAGAAACTCTTCTTCCCTTATACCTGTCTTCCCCAGTCTTCCAGCTGTTCAAACCAAATCCTGGGAGGCATCTTTGATTATTCCCTTTCCCTTACCCTTTGCACCCAATTCTTCAGCAAGTCCTGTCATATAGGCTCTGAAATATATCTGAAATTGACTTCTCTCTACCTTCCCTGTCACTGCTCTGTTCCAAGCTACTCAGACCACAGCCGTCACCTTCTACCTGGTCTCCTGCTTCTCCCCATCCAATAAGAACCATGTGCAAACAGCAGCCAGAACAGATTTTGGGAAGCCTGAAGCTAAATCATAATACAAAATTAGGTACAAATATGAATGTACAGAATTCACAAAAGTGAGTATATAGAATAATGAAAGAATTAACAACATATTACATTTATTAAAAAGCTAACAAATTCCACAAATAGCACAAAATTAAAAATTAAATTAAAAAATTAACTGTTTATCCTGTATCTATAGTACATTTTACCCTACTTTTTTGTACTTCATACACTAATTGGCTCTTCAGATACAGTTATATTGTAATATTATTTTTCATAGAAAGAGCAGAGGATTATTCAGTCTTTCCCCTAGGGTGGTTAATGAAATTTTTTTTATTATTGATAGTTTAGGAAAGTTTCAGCCTTGCAACTTATTACTGGTAACATCATGTACATTTTAGGATTGATGCCCAATTTCAGGAAACCTTTAGCAAGCTTTCTTCATACATGAACTGCAAGATTTAAGGTTCTTTTCAAGTTCCCTCTGCAGGAAACAATTCAAAATACTCTTTACTCTTTGAATGGATGGCACTCAATAACCAATCTCTATTGATGCCCTCATTGTAAAGGCATATTATACATTTCGTGTTAAATTAATTGATATGAGTATTTTTTGTAAAAAGAAAGAAATTTAAATCCATTTTTCAATGTTGTCACATGATTCACTTTTCTCTGTTAATTGGATTATCAAGCAATCTAGAAGCCTATTTATTGCTTTTACTTAAAATGTATCTCTTCCTCTCATTGGATTACTACTTTTGTTATGATTTGAATTGGGGGGGGGCTACAATTGCAATTTGCTTCTTGATATCAAAATAATTTTTATCAATTTCATTGCTCATTTGTATTATTCTTGTTTCATATTTTATATTTTGAATTTTTCTCAGTTCTCTAATATATCAATTTAAAGATGACAAAAGAAGGTATCCTGCATGTAAATCCAAATCAGAAGTTGTAATTTCTCACTTGTTGAACTAAAACATTTCCAAAGTCTGCCCAAATTGCAGTTAAAATGGTATATTCAAAATTTACTGAATAAAATGTTTGCATTTCATTTGCACTTTGTTTTTTATTCCAAGTCTTCAAAAATATATTTTAGAGTTCTTAAAATGTCATTTAACTCATTGCAAGACTTGAATAGCTTTTTACACAGCTGATGTTTAGAAGAATTCCCATAGACTAGCTTCTAGCTCATACATTTCAAACCTGGTTTCTCCTCCACGACTCACACATGTCCTTTGGCCTGGCCCCAAAGGACACACTCACATTGCAATATAACCAAGGACCTGGCACCTTTGTATCCCAATGTCACAGTGGAGGGCAGGAGAAACCACAGCTGCCCAAAGGTAGCTAAATAGAGGTCATTATACAAGAATTCCCTCTTATAGTTCAGCCAATGACCTTTCTAATATACTTGTCCAGCCCTTTATCTCCAACTTTGTGTAGGAAGTTTATATTTTGTTATTTTACTATCACATTAAACTTAATGTACTTAACACTAAACTTATTAATATATTCACAACCCTTACTATTATTATGAAAAATTGGCTTTTCTAATTATGTTAGTGGCACAATTACTCTTTTTTTTTTTTTTTTGAGACAGAGTCTCACTCTATCGCCTGAGCTAGAGTGCTGTGGCGTCAGCCTAGCTCACAGCAACCTCAAACTCCTGGGCTGAAGTGATCCTTCTGCCTCAGCCTCCCGAGTAGCTGGGACTACAGGCATGCGCCACCATGCCCAGCTAATTTTTTCTATATATATTTAGTTGGCCAATTAATTTGTTTCTATTATTAGTAGAGACGGGGTCTCGCTCTTGCTCAGGCTGGTTTCGAACTCCTGACCTTGAGCAATCC